>BMAO01027288.1:0-26604 GCA_019973975.1 Trichonephila clavata | reverse complement strand
CCCGTGAAATTATTTTCTAGTTCTTTCGCCTCTGACTGTTATAATCTTAATCTAATTGTACGACCGCGTAATCTTAATCTTAATCTAATTTTCCCGCTCATTTGCAGCCAATCACGACTCCTGTTATAAAAGAGTCGTACGACCTTCACCGCCACTATAAAAGCTCTGAACACACGGTTACGCGCGCTTTTTTTTCGCTTCTTTGCTTTTTATCATCATGTAGTCTGCCGCATCTAGTGTTTGTGTATTTTGTGTGTCTATTTGTGATTACGTACATCTATGTGTCGTCCTTGTCTTGCTCAAATGTTTTCAAGATGAATAATAAAAAGTTTAATTAACCACAAGAATGCCATTGCAAGCTCCATTAAAAAAATCCATCATTACTACATCGTCTTATTACAATAGTCGGTAGGATCAAATAACCTGCTGGGAACGCGGGAAATATCGTAAAAATCCATCGTGAAAATTCTACAAAAATGTGAACGAATCGAGTCCTCCAATCGGTATTCGCCTGATAACAAGTACGGAGAAATTCCCGTTACTTCTGTGCTTTCAGCTTCATTCGTCAAATTCTTCACAGTACACAAATCTCAAATTTGGTGTACAAAAAATGGCCATCATCGATCTGTTTCTTTTTCAAATTTTAAGATAATTAATAATGCATATTTTCTGTTGTTTTATTTCACTTTAAATTTATTTTAAGTATTATTTATTTGGCATATTTTTAATAGCATTGCAATGCTTGTTTTAAGTTTGATAAAACAATATTTATTTAAGTAAGAAATTTAAGTTTTTTTTTCATGTTTGATATTTGAATATTGATTATGACTAATATTAGTAATTGCAAAATTTTGATTTGTGTTGAAATTTTTTCATATTTGATTTTGAACATTGATTATTAGTAACTGCAAATTTTTTATTTGTGTTGATTTTTAATTTTATATTTTTGGTATTTTTGTTTTGTACTTCAAAATTTTTAAGAATTGTCTAAAATTTTAATTTTTATGATTCTCAGATCGGCCTTAAAATGGAAACTAATAATCAACCCAATTTAGCTGTAAATAGTAATACGAATCAAAAAAATTTCCAGTGAACCCTTTTTAATTGCATTTGACCCCGAAAATGGAATGAGAATAGAAGCGTGGTTAGAGTATTTTAATAATGCCTGCAAAATTAGTAATAAAGACAATGATTGGAAAATGCTTAATGTCTCTAAATACCTTAAAGGTTCTTCTCTAACCCATTATATTAATTCTTGCCTTAATATTTCTAATTTTGATGATCTGTGCAATATCCTTATTGAAAATTTCTTAAAACCGAACATAGTAAATTTGTCAGATTTTTCTCAACACCAGCTAAGAAATAATTTAGATGAATATTTTCACCTGAAACTAAATTGTGGTAGACAATTAGGTCTATCTCCCCAACTCATTTTGGAAGGACTGACTGATGGAATGCCCAACAATATTAAACAATTAATGACCATTAGCCCTCCCACCTCACCTACAGAATGGCTCAAGGTAGCTACCCGCCTAATGAAAATACAAGCAACTAAACCAGAACCAAATAGTTATAGACCAACACAAAATGCTTGCAGACCTCCAAATAACTCTTTTAGACCAAATTTTGAAAATTTTAACAGAATGCGTCCCCAACATCTCCTAAATCATCAGGCTCACAATTTTGTCAATCGAGGATTTAGACCCAACCACCACACACATTTTCAAAATGGAATGCCACCAACACCATGTAGTTGTTGTACTCGACAAGGCATTCTCAATGCTTACCATTGGAAGCAGCAATGTCCATTTAATCAAACCGAATTAAGACAAACCCCATATAATTGTGACTCATCGTTGGCTACTAACACTGCTAACACAGAGCTCGGGGAACCCTGTTAGTAATCAACAAATCCCAAACCAGAGGCAACAACCTTCTACTGAGGCCCCTGGCCCAGCATATTTACAATTAAAAGTGTCCGGACACGTCTCACCATTGCCAAGCCTAGTTAACTTGGACAATTTACCTTTTACAGGAAAAAATAATGTAAATATTGTTATTGACATTGGATCCACCTTATCTTTAATTTCTGCAGATATTGTAAATAAACTTAAACTAACAAAACAAAGAACTAGGCCTATATATATTAATGAAGCGCATGGCAATTTTCAATTAAATCAACTATGCAAAACTTTCCTAAGAATAGGACAAATTGAGCGAAATATAAATCTGTATATTATTAATAGTAGTTTACCTTATATTATCCTAGGACTACCAGAGTGTAGCCAATATAAATTTATGATTGATTGTGAACATAACCAATTGTTACAAAATGGACAAATTATTGTAAATAACTCTAGCAAAATCAACAAACAAATGTCTTTACACATACAGGAAAATGTAAACAAACCTAAACCTAATCAGGAAGATTTAGTCAGTACCTCAGAGGAAATTTTTTCACCTCTGATTGTCAAAGAACTATCTCCTAACCTGGTGCAACTTATTTCAGAATACTCCCATGTTTTTTCAAAAAATAAATATGATGTAGGTAAAATAAGAATGGAACCCCCTAGAATTAATTTAACATCAGATCTCCCAATTTCTCAGAGAGCATACAGAACATCAGCTACTTCAGAAGCTGAGATTATAAACAAATTCAAAATTTACTAGCTGCAGGTTTAATTAAGGAATAAACTAGTTGTTATTCTTCCCCTGTTACTTTGGCTTATAAAAAAGATGAAAAACAAAAAAACAAGACTATGCATTGACTACAGAAAACTGAATGCAATTTGTAAAACAGATGCAGAACCCTTACCTCGAATAGACTCCCTTCTAGATAAATTAAATAATGCTAAAATTTTTTCTACTCTTGACCTTGCAAGTGGTTACTGGCACATTCCTCTTCACGATAAAGAAAAATTAGCTTTTATTACAACTGAAGGTTTATATGAATTTCAAGTTCTCCCTTTTTGGTTTTCGAAATGCCCCTGCAGTTTTTAATCGCATTATTCGTAAAATTCTAACTAAACATAAATGTTCAAATTTTGCTTGTCACTATTTTGATGATATAGTTATTTTTTTAAATTCTTTAGAGGAGCACTATGCTCATTTAAGAAAAGTATTCAAAATTTGTGAGGAGGAAAACATTAAACTAAAATTCTCAAAATGTGTTTTTTTACAAAAAATAAAATAAATTTTTTAGGCTATGAAATTAAAGAAGGTTGCATTACACCAGATAATCAAAATATTGAAACTATTAAAAAATTACAGCCCCCTAAAAATGTAAAACAACTTCAAAGTTTTCTTGGTTCTGTAAATGTTTATAACAAATTCATTGATTCATATGCTAAAATTAGAGAACCTTTAAATCAACTCTTAAAGAAAGATAAACAATGGAATTGGACTGCTGAATGTCAAACAGCCTTTGAATTGTTAAAAAATAAATTAGCAACTAAACCTATATTACAATTATATGATCCTAAATTACCTCTTCATGTGTTCTGTGATGCTTCTCAAAGTGCAATTGGTGCAGTTTTAAAACAGCCAGATATAATTCTGGTACTCTTCACCCAATATCTTATCATTCTAGAACTTTACGTGACTATGAAAAAAATTATTGTATCACAGAATTGGAATGTTTGGCCATAGTAGATGCTCTTGATAAGTTTTATTATTATTTATACATGGTAAAAAATTCATAATCCACACTGATCATGCTGCTCTTGTTTGGCTTAAAAATGTGAAAAATTTAAGGGGTAGGTTATTTCGTTGGTCTTTAAAATTAAGCATGTTTGATTATGAAGTAAAATATTTAAAAGGGACTAATAATGTTGAAGCTGACATGTTGTCGAGACATCCTATTACTCAATATATCCAGCACTCTGTACATTTACTTGAATTAGATGAGATAAAAACATATCAAAATTTAGACAATGTAAATGGTCCTAAATATAAGAAAGTTGATGATGTCATTGTCCTTAAAAAGAAAAATCTGTTTAAAATTGTTGTACCTTTTTCATTAAGAAGAAAAATTTTGCAAAATGCTCATGAACAATTTGGACACCCAGGTACTCAAAAAATGATAAATTTAATTACTCCTCAATACTACTGGCCTCATATTAACTAAGATATTTCAAAATTTGTTAAACATTGTGATGTATGTCAATTAAATAAGAAGAAAAGGCAAAAAAGATTTGGCCTTTTACAGGCTGTACCTCCCACAGATCAACCTTTTGAGTGTATCTCTGTTGATACTGTTGGTGGATTTAATTATTATAATTCTACTAAAAAATTTCTCCACTTAATAATAGATCATGCAACTCGCTATGTTTGGGCTTTTCCTTCCAAAAGTGAAACAACAGAAACCTATGCAAATTGTTTGAAACAACTTTTCCAAATTCAAATACCCAGTAAATTGTTAACTGATAGAAATGGTGCTTTTACCTCATCTAGATTTAAACGCTTTCTAAGAAATTATAGTGTGAAACATTTATTAACTACTTCTCATCATCCTCAGACAAATGGAAAATGTGAACGTGTTAATCAGTCTATTGTAACTAAATTAAGATGTAAAGTAAATTCTTCTCCTACCAAAATTCCATGGACTAAACTTTTAGAACAAGTAATTAATGAATATAATTTAACACCTCACTCAGTCACAAAATTCCCTCCTGCATATTTGTTCTTTGGCAGTTTACCATATACACCTCCATTAGCTCAAAATCAATTTTACCCTCCAGTTGAAGAAGCCAGAAAATTAGCAAAAGAAAACACTATTAAATATCATGAGAAAAACAAAATTAAATATGATGCTCGTTTCATTGATTCTCCCTTTGAACCTGGTGATATTGTAATGTATGAAGAATTTAATTATCCAAATCGTAGAAAATTATCCCCAGTTTTTTCCGGCCCCTATGAAATAGTACAAAAATTGTCAGATGTAAATTATGAAATAACCAAACCCAATTCTTTAACCAAAAAACCTACTGAAATTGTTCACGTGTCAAAATTGAGAACTTATTATCCTCCTGAAGAATTAAAATTAAGTCACGAATGATAATCATTTTAATAACCACACAAAAAAAATCCACACACAGCTACACCAAACCAGACCATTGTCCTTTCACCCCTCTTATGTGGACCCCCTTCTTTCCACTCTTAGGATAATTTTTTTTTTAAATGTTGTTGGTGAAATATCACAATGAGAAATGAATACAGATCTTATAAATGTGCGAAACATGGGTCCACCTTCCAATCCAGTACAAATTTTTTCCTGTTTACATCTCAGTATTTTGTTTCAGTTTTGGAGAAGTGTGTACTCTTGGATGGAAACAGGGAAGAGTTTGAATTAAATTCCCCTTCCTTAATATTCTAATATACTGAGATAATTAAGTTTACTTTTAGACAAAGTCTATTATTTTATTTTGAAACAAACTTAGATGTTCCTTTGATGTTTGTCCTTGATGGTATTTTATACTACAATTATGTTTTTGAATCTAATTTTTGTTTACATTGCATTTCAAGTGTTTATTATTTTTTATTTTTGATATAGTGTACTTTTATGATGCAACGTTTATAGTGGTAACCAGTATTACTCCAACCACTCAAGAAAAAGTGAACATTTTGAACTTTGATACAATTTGAACTTCCACGCATTTTGAACTTTGCTACATTTTGAATTTTATTACATTTCTGAATTTAATACACTTTGAATTTTAATACAATTTGAAGGTTATTTATGGGTACCCATATTTTACAGTTATATTAGTGTATATTTGTTATCATATTTTATTTCTGTGTTGGAGTTTTTATGTCAGCTGGTTGGTGTGAAGGAAAATTTTTAATAATAATATTTAATTTAAAATTTAATATCTCTGTAAGGTACTTGTGTGTGTCAAGGGCCCTGGCGCATACACGCGTCTTACGGAGGGGGTAAAATGTAATGACTTCTTTTAATTCTCCTTAACTGTACCCCGTGAAATTATTTTCTAGTTCTTTCGCCTCTGACTGTTATAATCTTAATCTAATTGTACGACCGCGTAATCTTAATCTTAATCTAATTGCTCCCGCTCATTTGCAGCCAATCACGACTCCTGTTATAAAAGAGTCGTACGACCTTCACCGCCACTATAAAAGCTCTGAACACACGGTTACGCGCGCTTCTTTGCTTCTTCGCTTTTTATCATCATGTAGTCTGCCGCATCTAGTGTTTGTGTATTTTGTGTGTCTATTTGTGATTACGTACATCTATGTGTCGTCCTTGTCTTGCTCAAATGTTTTCAAGATGAATAATAAAAAGTTTAATTAACCACAAGAATGCCATTGCAAGCTCCATTCAAAAAATCCATCATTACTACATCGTCTTATTACATATATATATATATATATATATACACCTTGTTTTGCCTCTTCTTATCTTCGATCTTCTACATAAGAACAATCTGTTTTCCCCCCAATTATTTTCGCTTATACTCTTCTTCTCTCATTCACTCGCTGTAGTTAAGGGGAAGTGGTCTGCACGACAGTAATATTTTAATAAAGAAAATAAAACTTCACGGGGGAAAATAAGCATAAGATTTTTTCTCAAAAAAAACACCTCAATAGTATTTAGTTTAAAGTTAAGCGTGCGAGAGAGACTCGTCCCCGTCTCGAGAACAATTGCCGGCGGGATCTGAGTAAGCCCGCTAGGGCGAAACACATCCAAACCTAACGTTTAATTGAGGTTCTCTCTTCAGCTAAACGTGCATAAAGACGTTATCACTTTAAAAACATGTAATTTTAAAGCAAATCAATCATTAACAAAAAAAATTAAGAAATGAATACACTTAATGTGGGTGTACTGTGAGGGAAATGCATTCTAATGGAGTAAAGAGTATTTGAAACTGTTATTTGTAACGAGTTGATAAAATATAATATAAATGGCCAAGTAAACTATTTTATATTTTGCAGAAATTTAGTAGTTTATGCTTCATATAGTACTTTATATTCAATAAATTTGCCTTTAGTGGAGGAAGATAATTCCACTGTACAGCTATTTCTGTCAACATATAGACATATAATATTCTTCACCATAGCTGGTGATGTTAGCTGATTTGAGCATACATAAACATTTCAAGTAGCTCTGTATTATTCAAGATGCTATGCTGAGAGATCTGAGAAACAGTCTTTGTTATAAATACAGAATTTTAATGCATTAACATAATGAAAGAATTATTGAAAAAGAAGATGCTATAAGTTGTATTAAATAAACAGACTTTAGCTGACCCTTGTATTGGAATAATAAATAAAAAAAATGTTAGAGTCAAATTAACGTTATACTAAATAATAATAATTAATATTGTAGAACTACGAATGCACCTATTAGAAACTTAATGCAAGGCCTTTGAAGCCATTGTAAGATTTTTTACATACATTTGGTAGACAAATTCAAAGGGTGCCTTTGTGACTTTCATCGTGTTTATTTTCTTTTTTTCTCTGACCTCCAGCTAGCAAATATTATTTCCCTTTTTTATATTGCTTTTAGATCACAAAAATACATTTGTAACATATCTTTACGCAATACTCTTAGTTACTGTTTCTCCAAGAAGGAGAAGTTTTGCCATCGCAACACTGAAAAAAAGGGACCAATCAATTTGATATATCACAGAAAACCGTGATATGATTAAGAATACGTTTTTGACCTGGAATAATACTATTTCTTATCCCCCACACGATAAATTGTTTTTCTAATGATCTATGATTATTGAATTTTAAAATGAGCATGTACTGATTTGTATGATCTATATGACAATGAAAAATCTGTACCTACAAAGTACAAGCAATTTTTTTTAAAGAAATAGGAAATCGGTTTCAAAAGAATCGCATTAAAATATGCTAGTCTTTCAATCAATAATAGAATTCCTATTCGTAACATTTAGAAAAAAAGATGCTTCTTTCATGAGATGAAAAAAATACACATGACTTATAGATCGTGGTCCATTTAAAATGCTTTTATCTCTCTTCAGAGTTTTTCCAATTTTTTCTTTGAGAATTTTTTTGTGAATTCCATACATTTCTCCGGATAGAAGATAGCAGCGGTGAATTTTGGAAACCGAACGAAAAGTGGCCGATTTCTTATTTTAATAAAAGCTCTCTTACCTTTAATGTTACTGGTGTACAATTACTTACATCGTAAAAAAGTCGTAAGATACTTGGGGGAAAACGTCTTCTTCGTTTATTATGTATATTTGCAATAAACATGAAAATTAAACAACTATACTATCCTACAATACCATACCGAAATGTAGATTACCTCTCTGAAGATTTAGTTTCAAAAAATATATAAAATTCTGTATAGTGAGTGTGTCTCTTTTTACGTCCTTCCTATTACGGTATTCTAAATGGCACTGTTGTCGATGTCTTTATTCCAAATAGCTTGCATTCCAGTGTAGAAGTAATTTCAAAAAGGAATTTATGAAAAGCAACCTCTTTTTTTCAATCAAGTAATTATTCTTACATCTAATACAAATCAGTGATTTAAATAATTTTTCCTACTGAATACAAAATCAAAATATATTTGAATCATGAGAGGAACAGTTCTACACGCTTGCACTTAAATGAAGATATCAGTCATTGTTGGTAAGACAGCTTTGCCAGATACGACATGAAATAACTTTGCATTATTATTGTATATTTTCCATAATAATTTGTTTCATGCTTGTATGGGCTACGGAGTTTTTGTATATTGTATTTAAGCAACTTATTTTTTCGAGAATTGTGAATTTATATTTCTAGCATGTATATATATAATTCATAAATATAGTTATAAAAACCTAAGTATAGACAGAGTAGACAGTAAAAAATATTAGCCACAGTAGTACGATTGCAAACTCTTTGCCTTAGGAACCGGGATCGCAGATTTAAACAAAAATTTTGACTAGTCAACCTTCACTTGATATTTGGCTATACACTAGGCCATAGGAAAAGGAAGAAATATTAAAAGAAATGTAATTTTTACAAATAAAATACAAACATTAACAATATATAACGATGGAATTTAATAGTATTCGTAATTACTAGTATAGAGTTAACATCCATGTAATAAAACTCGATAGATAAAACTTATTTCATGAGAACAGCAAGAGGTTAATGTTCACGCAAAATACAAAGGAGTATTAACAGTACCGCATAAAAGTAAAATTAGTAAATTATGATAAAATAACAGTATTTCTATATATATACATTTAAAAAACTTAAATATCAATATAAACTTTATTGAAAAAAAAAGACTTCCTTAACATACACATTGATACTAAAATAAAATAAAGTATTATTAATTTATGAAACATATATAAGTATATATAATTAAATTAGATCTAAAACTAAATCGCTAGTCCACTTCTAACTTTTAACTTCCCGTTACATCTTCAAGTATTAAATTTATTACCCAGTTCGGGAATATAGAACACATGGCTTAACAGAAGTTTGTCGACTCCGACCATTAATTTTTATTGCCTAATGTATCATCCTTAAATTCTCAAGTGTACCTCTTCAATCAGAAGTATACTTGAAGAGCATATGGCTTCTGAGGGGCCGCCTATTCATACGGTTAACACGTGTCCGTCTCTCTCTCTCTCTCTTACAGACAGATTACAAAATGATCTCATGGAATAAAGACGGTTAAATTAAAATGTCTTGAAGTTCACTAAAAAAAAAACCCGACATATATATATATATATATATGTAGGAAAGGAGTGCAAGTTTTCTTTTATTTCTTTTGATTTTTATTGTAAGAGATGGCACCACTAATAAGAAACCACTTGAGTTTTAGCTGCGCGATACAGTGAGATCATGTATTTATGAGGTGGCAGAAGAGAAACTGGGAGTGGCACCAAAAGCTTGAACGAAGGCAGGTCAGAGGAAATCGGTCTCTCCGTTGTTTGAGAAAGAGTACGTGTTTTCGGAATTGGTATGGTGCTATCTCGAATTATTTAAAACCCCTTGTAGATAATAAATGTTTTAGTTGTGTTTTCAATAAATTAGGTTATTTTAACTCTGCGTGCTCATTTTAACATTAAAATCGAACCTTCCCCTAGACGCCGTCCCACACACACACACACACATATATATATATATATATATATATAAATATAGTGATTCATAAAGAAGTATACACTTTCCAAATGCTGTAAAACAGAGTCTGAGACATGCACCACATCAGGGAACTGCAAGGTAAATGTTATCTTAAAGTTGGTCCCTCGCACTTATCGAAGCGACTTAGGTTAACATTCCTTGTGTTACATAGCAAGTCAGTCGGAATCTTCAGTGAAGAAGGCTTTTTGTATTTTGAATTGAAGAAATGAAACCTGTAACTACTGTGTCTTGGCATTTTCGATCATGATTAGTTAAAGGAAACATCTAACTAGGAAATCTACCTATTAATGGCATGAAAAATGTATGACTTTTAGACATTCTTTAAACATCTTGGACCCCCGGCAGTATCGCAAGAAGTCGCCGATAGAGTTTGCACAGCCAATCAATGAAGCAGGGAAAAACGCCATTTTAACTATTGGCTTACCAGAAGTCTTGACTGAACACTTTGTGGTTTTTTTCTCTGAGGGTATACAAACGATAAGGTATTCCTCCTTCATCTTTCCTGTTGCTCTTGCGGAGCTGAAGCGGAACAAGCTAACTAGTGGGGCAAGTTATTCAATTCATTGAGAGTTTGCACAGTACAGAATACTTTATTGGAGAAGCAATAGAGCGCAACACAACGTTTTTTGAGTGTTCCAAGCGGTCCGCTTCTTCGTTTTCTTGGGGAGGAATGGTACCTTCTTACATCTCGAATTCCACTCCAAGTTCAATTTCCAGATGGGAAACAGATGCATTTGCTTTTTGACAATGGCTGTAGGCGTGATGTCAGACGAAAAAAAATTTCAATATTTTAGGGGTGTACTGGTGGATAAGATCGGCGTAATGTTTTCTGCATAGAAAAGCCTTCCTATTAGCTGCATGTCCGGGAAACGTTGTGTACTACGTAAAACTGTACTACATCTACAAAGTTGCCGACCCCTGCTATAGAGTATACTGATATTCCACTAAAGACCTCTTTTTCGAAAAAATTCCAAATGTCTTCAGCAAAAGCATGAGAGTAAAACAACTGTGAAATATAGAATATGAATACCGCAAGTTATTGAAAGTGTCTTGGAAATGCAATTGAGGACTGTCCTTCTGGAATACAGTGTTATTTGTTTCAACCATGCAAGTGAAACCCTTACACACGTGTTCAATCCACAAGGTTCATAGCATGCTTGAACTACTATTAGGCGTCAGAATTCCAGTGATGTGCTGTAGTTCCGTCCACTGATTGAACGAGATATCCACACGAACATAATAATTTGTGTGAGGATAGGAGTTATGTTTATGATCAAAGATTTAGCAAGTGATATTTATCGGGATTCTCATCACATCCCTTACTCCTCTGCAATCAAAAATTAAATATGAATGAAGGAGAGTTATTTTTATATAATGTACTTTACCGCGCATTAGCTTCCGGGCAGTAATCATGCTTCTAAATGTACGCTTATGGAATATTTTATGATTATGTATTAGAAATACTTTGTTTAATATATTTGTCAACATTTTTTTAAATATGTTATTGTGGAGTTAAACATGATAGTATTTCTCTTAGCAGACGATCTATTGTAAAAATCTAGAATGTTCCAGAAAAGCATTGATTTACTTTAAAACTCTTGTTTGTTAGTTTCGTTGATTCGATATGATTTTCCTACATTTGAAAGAAGCTTAATTATGAAACATTACATGTATAATTATTATAATTATTTAGATTTAATAAGGCTTGAATAATTGGTTTAAAACATTTTAGAGCAATTAATGATAGATATGTAAAATTAAAATTATCTATTCATGATGCTCAAGGAATTTTAACTTGGGTATCGGCATTTTAAAAAAAAAACATGACCTACTGTCATTTCTGTCAACCTGTCTTAGAAAATCGCTTATAACCGGTTTTTATTCGCTGAAACGGGATCTCAACCACCTTCGAAAAGCAATAATTCGCTCAGCTTTTGTCCAATAAAAGCATCGTAAAGGGAACGAAAATCCACATTTCTGCACAATACCGGCACACTCAATTATCTCTGGAGGTGCGGCGGTAAAAAATAAGTACGAAATATTAAATTGCTAAAAATATATCTGATCGAAGGTTTACGACATGCGCAGACACGACGACGAGTTCGTGAAAGTAACGTAGGTAATTCCAAAGAAATAAAGCGAAAATATAAACTCTGACATAAAGTGCTGCTCGTAAGGTTATCTTCCTGTTAAAAGTCACAGCTTCGAATAATTCAATTTCACTCTGGAGGAGAATTCTGCATTTTATGCCGAAGTGGAAACTTGAGACAGGATGTAGATATAAAATGAGAACATATATTTTTATTTATTGAATTGCTTTTTTTTATCGACGCAGTCGTAAAAGTTTTGCTGTAGCTGAGGAAAGAAAAATGAAACTTAATTTTGTTATTGTTTTTTTTTTTGGCACTTGGAAAAAAATTATGCTATGATGCTATTATTTGAAAGTATTAGTAAACGCGATAAGCTTTAATGTTGGAAATGTATAAATACTTAGGACTGCCTAAAAAACTTATAAGAATTTTATATTCAATGTGTTGAGTAAACCTGAAGAAAAATGGTCATTAAAATTTCTAATAATCAATCAATTATATTTCCATTAAAAATATTTCTCATAAATAATACAAATAATACCCTTGCAGATTATTCACTCCATTGAATAAATAACTGATTAATGTGACAGAAATTATAATAATTGTGAATTTTTGCATTTGTTTCTTACACTAAGTTAAAAGAAAACTATAACAACATTAGAAAATACTTTAAATAAAAAGAAATCTAACATTACCTTAAAATGACCAAAATATTAAAATTTATTTTATTACTCATTTAAAGTCTCTGACTTTTTTTAATGTGTGTACTAAATTTCACAGATCTAGCTACTTTCATTAATCAGTTCAGCCGTTTTCTTTGTAAGTGGTTTATTTTTGTCCATTTTTTACAAAAATTTAGTTCCTTATAACATTGAATGCTATCTGCTGAGAACTTTTTTATTTATGAACAGTTTCAAAAAAACCTTCAAAATTTTCATAATTTTTTTTTCAATTTAAATTTGCGTAGTTAATGAAAGTTCAAATATAATTCCTTTGAAGTGGTAAATATATCCACATATAATATAAAATGGACTTACTCCACTTTCAAAGAAAGCGTCTCAATCATTTCACTTTTTTTACAGCTTGTTCAACTAGCAAAATGAAACTAAAACCACCCTCAAAACAGTAACGAACAAAAAGGGAGTAAAATTAAAATAATTTGTTGAAATGCGATTTCCACGAGTTATTGAGCATAAGTAGAGACAATGTTGTGGAAAATAGCGGATAAAAACAACAATAGTCTTTCAAATAAGCATTAAAAACAAAAAGACCCTAACTTGAGAGAAATGATGTTTTGTTGCAAACATTTTTCAGTAAGACGTGATGTCACTTTGTAAGGAATTATTATTCCTTCCTTCCACTAACCCGGTTAGATGTGTGGGAGGAACTAATTGAACGGACGACATGATTCACTACAATTGTTTATTTGTCACAATATTCAAAGCATACACAATACTAATCCAAATAAGATAAATTTGATCAATACTTAGGAGACACGATAGCGTGGAGATAATATATACGATCATTCAAATATATTCCTACGATAACTAATACAAGCTCGTTTTACCTCGGACGTGCACTACAATTTTATTCTCTAACTTCTATTTGAAATATGAGAACAGTACCTGAATTATTGCAATTCTTTATCCGTTAGACGAGGCCTTAAATACTGATAGTTGACTTGAGCACTTAGAGAATCTAACTTCACACGCCCTACACTGTTTACGTGCTATTGCCGGATTCCTCGCTTCTCATTAATTCACTTCACATCCGAGCTATCCTCACTTCAGTAAACTTCAATTCTCACTTTACTAATCTTCGATTCTCACTTCACTAACTCCTTAACCCTCGCGAATACAGAATATGTATATATTAAACTTAATTTGCATAATCACGTTTTACTGTCTCGGTGAACTTTGGTTGAAAGAATGCATACCCTAAAGGAATCCCCAAGGAGTTAATGAAAGAAATCGTATAAAACTTGACATAAATATTTTGTCTAAGAGCCAGCCTAAAGAATTAGGCTTCTTCTACAATTATGAGGTGTTCTTAGGATTGAATATGAGGAGAGAGAGAATCCAGTTCGGAGTACTGGTTTCGCGTCAGCTAAAAATAGCTTCAGCAGTCAGATAGTGGGGGTCCGTATAGATCCGTCACAACTTCTAATGCAGATACAGGCTCGATAGCGGTGATTTAAAGAAACAAGCAAGCAGGTCGTCAATCCCACTTTATGGGGTCGGTGTTCATTTTCCAAGAAGACATGTTGTCGTGCCATTAAGGTTTTGGAGAGGATTGCACAAAATAGAAAGACGTCTTACGAACATATACAAAGCATGCTCTATCGGGTTCAAGTCGCGTAAACGTGCGGGAAATGTTTCGAAGAAATGTTTTACGTTTCATGACTTGGTTGACAATACGAGCTATATGTATTATTACGGTATCGTCTATAAATATGGTTCCAGTACCTATGGCTACCAGATACAGAACACATGGGTTGAGGATTACATTCCGATAAAAAACTGTTGTCAATGGATGAAGCCGAGATTGAAGACCTGGAGGTAAGTTTAACCTTCGACTAAAATCCTTTTCAAATCATGATACCAACGCAAATGTAGCTATGTCATTGGATGAATTTTTTGTGAGCTAAAGATCAAATTCCTGGGATTCTCCAGAATCGGGACTCATGGGTAAAAAATACTTTGGCTCATTACTGCGATGTCTTTTCTATTTGATCCAGAGTTCACTAGAATCCACAACCATTCCTTACTTCAGATCTCTTTAATAAAGAATCCATTTCACATATCCTATTTCTTTCTTGATTTCATGTTTTAGATCAAGCAACCACCAAATAATCATCTCTAGAAATTACTCGGAAAGGCGTGTGAACCCGTTAAAACTATATTGATAATCCAGGTTTAAATCAAAGTCTGTAAAATGCAAAACTTTTATTTTGGTCAGGTATTATTTTTAAACATACAATATATATAACCACATATTGTTGTTGTAGCCCATACAAGGAGACTGTTGAGTTAAAAAAACCATGAGGATATATATATCTTTATATAACAAGTATAGAAATTCAAGGCACATAAAAATTATAAATTTAATTTAAAATTTTATTTTGAGAAAAAAACTTAAAGGTAGAAGAGATGTGACACACCATTTTCTTAGTTTTATTTTGGATGACACAAGAAGTGATTTTTACACCGAAAAGTAAGTCTTCCTTTTTCGAATTTGGTATTTATTTCCGCTGTTTATGATTTAAGCTACTGGCTAGATGTTTATAAATAAATAAAAGTCAAACTCAGGTAAACAATTTAAGGGCATAAAGAAGAGCATTTCGTGTTGAAAATTGATGCATAAGTATCGTTATTATACGCAGAGGATCTGCCTGTTACGACCTGCTCAGGTGTCTTAACGATTTGGTGTGGAATATCTTGGCACAATGCCTGGAAACAAAATAAAAATTCCGAAGTAGGAAACTGAAAAATAGAGAGAAATGCATTCTCTGGAGTAAAATAATTTATCATCGCCGCATTTTCATACTGTATAATCAGAAAACTAAAAATATCCGTCTAATGTAACGTAGCTTCACCGCAAGATTGTGATATATTTTAAGCCATTTTTCAAACATACGAATATACAAAATGATATTTTTTTCCCTTTCTTTACGTACCAAAAAGAGAAATTTGTTTTTGTATTTATTAAATTTGAATACCAATTCCAAGTATGTATGTAAAAGTAAATTGTAAAATAATATTTATTGCTACATTCCTGAATGTATTCTTTTAAATTATCTGTCATATATGCGTGTTTAAAAGAAACAACATCTAAAATTAGAATATGTAAAATACTGAGTCAAACCAATTCGCTCGAACTGCAAATTAACATAAAAAATATCTGTTCGAGCTAACTCGTAATATATGAAATATTTTCGGTGTATTGAAATAATAAGTTTGGTGTAGTTTCTCAACCTGTGGGGTTCGCCCCCCTAAGGGGCGTGGACCACTACAAAGGGGGCACGAACATATTGAAATGTCGAAAACAAAGGCTTATTTAAAAAAATTATTAATCTACTAAAAGTAAACAAACAAAATCATTCTGACATAATAAAAATACAATACACATTTAAACTGATATAGACACACTTATAAATGTATCACTACTGCATTATGTATTTTATAATTAATTTACAATACTAAGTTACGAACAAGTTTAATAATTACCAGCGGCCCAATGGTTATGTCATGTATAAAATTATACACACAAATTAACACTTATCTTAACAATTTGTACTGTTTATTATTATTCCCTTAACTGCTGATTAAGTGTTCAGCAATTCGCTCCCAAATGCACCGTTTCATGTGTAGACCAACGCAAGTGATGTATTGGGGGGGGGGGAGAAAGGGAATAAATAAGCAAATCCACTGAAATAAGTAAATCCTTCGGAAACAATGACAATGTATTTTTATTGCATTAAAAAAAACTTTGGAATAATTCTATGAATAGTAGTGATAGAAAAGCTAGTACTTCGGCAAAATGTATAATATGCTTTGGCTGAGCGAGACGTTTATATACGCCGGTGACACTTAAGAGGTTAAAGTCATATTGAGCTTTCAGCTTCAAAGTGAATTAGTTATTTGAAATTCAATGTATTGTTATTTGTATGGTGGGGGGGGGATGTGAAAAGTATGATTGAATATTGGGTCACAAATATTGAAATTTGAGGAGATACAATATTATATACAATTTTTAAATTAACAATTCCACTTTAGTTTATGTACTAAAATATAGTGATCGTTTAATGTTATTTTTTGTTGGGATCTATTATGAACTTACCGGAATTCATAATTTAATGAATAATTCTGAATAACTCTTGAAATATTTCCTTTAGTGCTGCGTGTAATTCAGAAAGAATGCATCCCGTTGGTTGCAGCTACGCCCCACACACAGTATTGTCTTATTTTCCAATAATAAAAAAGTATTTTGTAAATTTCAACAAAAATATTCGTTGTTTAATAAACATTTTAGTACGTCATCAAATGACACTTTTGTTACTTTTCTGAAAAGTTATTTCGTTTTGAGTTAATGGTTTTCTTAATATTTTATTAAGAAGAATATGAAATTAAAAATAAGTAAAAATATATGTTTAAATAAAAAGTATTTTAAAATTCATCCATTTTTCCATTCTAATATATAACTTAATATCCTTCGAATGTGAGTGTATATAAATGTTGCAACACTAGGATTAACTAGGATTGTTCACTAGGATTATTGGTGACACATCTCATTACTTAGAATTTCGGACAAATGATAAGGACGAAACCAAGCTGGTTTTACACACCCAAACTTGAGTACTTAAATTATAAGATTTAAAGTACATCAATCCTCTACACTGCGGGGCTTCGGTTATGCAAAATCTTGCTATTTGCTAATACTATCCGACAGTTCACCATCATGTTTACTCCTATATTTTGGCCGCAAAGGAATATTATCCTTAACTCATAATTAAATTTATTCGGAAAAGTAGTTTGGTATAACACATAATCTAACCAGTGAAAATAAATTTTTATTTTATTTGCTCAGTAATTTTACATGTTATGCATTGTAAATACATTTTTAGGCAATGTATATTTATCATACTTCAAATTACCAGTGGAAACATTAAAAACATGATTAGGTCAAAATTGCAAGAAAAAAAACCTTCAAAAACAAATTATGGTTAATTTACTTTGCAAGAAGACTAATAGAGTTAGGGATTGGGAATTTAAATAAAAATTTGAAATTAATGAAAATATAGCATTCATGACGTGTTTTTGTTATGATATTGACTTGATATCATAGTATACCCCCCGCAGTATCGAGGTTTCAAGGTCTGGGGGCACTGAAATCTGTCAAGGTTCAATGTCCTCCTGTTGGTATGGTGTGGTAGCTAAGAGAGGGGTGAAAGCTCAGGAGTCATATTTGTTATTTTACCGAGGTTTCAAATTATGAGTTCCACATAAATAACCTTATTTTGTTTATAATCGAAGTTAATAGCTCTCACTATCTTTTGTCTTGATTTTTTTTCAAAAGAAATCAAATGCAATTACCATATGTTTTGATACATTCATTTCTTGTCACATTTCAGTTGAGGGTTACTTGTAAAACCTAAAGCCTAATGAAATTTTTTTTATGGGGAAAGGGAAGGTATAATTTTATAATTCGTTAATTTCTTATTAGAGTAAAACTCTGCCATAAAATACTGTGGAAACATTGTTTTTTTTAAATATTTGATAAAACTGGTGTTAAGGACATTTTATATGATCCAAGAACTTCATAAAGTATACCGGTGTCGCACACCCGGACAAAGGAAAATGGCTAAAAACCCACGTTTTGAAAAGTGATACTGAATTCAGGATCAAATTAACACTCCACAAATTATTCTAAGTGAAAATGAGGTGCGCTTTTAAAGGGATTGGGACGTGCACATTATTATGTTAAATTATCTGAAGAGTACAAAATCAAGAGATTTTTATGAAATTCTCTGTCGAATAGATGGAAAGTGTTGCGGTGGTCTCCAAAAACGTACCGACTTCCTGTAGAACAACTAATTACTTCCAAGCTGTTAAGTAGTTTCATCCGGGAAAGTACCCTAGACAGGACAATACCGACTCTTAAATTCGAGGGCAGTTCAGTTTTTCACCTCGTGTTGGGAAGCCGATATAAAAGTGAACGTTGTAGTTCTCAGGCCAATTTACAGCTTCAAAGTCCACTGCAAGGATCAATGGCCGAATGGTAATTCCGGCTACGCCCAAACAGAAACGAATCTGCATCACGTGTCTCTTTTGAAGGCATAACATATTGCACCTTTAAAGAGACATGAAAAGGATAAGTGCAGACGTTCGAAGAAACACCAAGACACACTTCTAGACACTCCCAAACTAACTGACTAATTCTTACATTCGCTTCTAGATTTCCTTGTGTAATATTTTTCTCTCTCACACACACCTACAATAACCTTTCAAGGCTCCAGATAACAATTATCACAAGCGTATTACCCAGCCTTCATGCCATTGATCTTGCCTATAACATTCTCCGATCGGCGCTATCACTGGAGGGTCAGATAAGTGCCATTCGGCAAAATTTTAATCTATACTTACCATGTACGGAAACATTTCTTAACTTCAATGGTTACATTGAAACAAGAGAAATTTCTGCTAGGTACACAAGAATATAATATATTCAGATGAAATTAGCTACAGAGATATTAACTCAGCTCTATACATAAATCCTAGAGCACCACACAATAGTTTTTCTCCATCACACATTTCCTAATAACCAGGTTCAACTACTGTACATCGACAGTTAATATATGTCCAAAATCTATTGCGAAGTTTAAATCATGACAGCTTTGTATCTTTAAATATTTTTCTTTGAATTAATTATCTTTTCCTTTCGTTTTTCTGAAACAATGTCAATTGTTTGTTTATAGCGAAACAAATATAATCCATCATTTGCTTTTTGGAAAAGTTGACTATTATCCCATCCTTATAGCTATATTTTTGCATCATGATTGAAATTTAAGAGAAAAAGATTTTTTTTATATTTACAACACAGATTAATTTTCAATTTTGTTTGTTGACAAATTGGATACAGAACTAATTTAAATAAACAAAGTAATGTGCACTTAAAAACACCTGATTTGCAATTTTGTTAGAAGGGCATATACAAAGCCGTTAAGCAGCTAGTTGAAGCAGAACTTTTGAAAACTAACTGTCGGACAACTTAACAACTTTCATAGTTATAAATACAATAAGTATTTCGATTTTATTTCACATTTTTAAAGAACTAACAAGTTACTAAAATTTTAAACACCTGTTGCAAAATGGTGACTGTTTTTAGGTGGGTAATATTTCCATAATGTAAAAAAGATTCTTAAAAATAAATTCGTGAACAATTAAAAAGAAATTAATACATAATATGGATTTCTGAGAAATGAAATAATTTCTTTTGAAGTTCGTGTGTTTTAGTCAAAATAAAATTAGCTTAAATATTTTAAGACTCTTAAAAGGATCGCTAATTGCTCTTACCATCATCAATCAGGAAAAAAATAATGAAAAAAAAACTGTTTTTAGTCCTGATGAAAGTTCTCAACTCCTTAACGGTTTTTTTATGCTCGAGATAAACTCATTTGTTATTGGTTACATATTTTTAAGAATATTTTAAAAAATCTAATCTTAAAGATCAAGGGTGCAGATACGTATGAGTAATGATCTTGTATTTGAGAAACTAATAAGCTTCTGGTTTGATCATTATGCGCTTCATTACTGACAGCGTGAAAAAAACAATTAAATACTGCGCTAATTTATATGATGAAAGTCAAATTTTACGTAAAAGTGTATATTATTGCAGACAGCATATAAAGGGTACTTCTTTTTAAAAAAATCAAAGATATTCCATATGTACCGAGTTTAAATATATATATATATATATATATATAAATAAGTAAATAAAGTAAACCTTCATTAAACCGGTCGTCACTAAAACAGCCAATTAAAAACTAGTAGTAGTAACATCAAAAATGTCATGTTCAAACCATATTTTCCATTTTTATTCATTATAAAAAGGGCATTTGTGAGACATTTACTTTTGTATCATTACAAGTGGCCTACAGCAAGCTATTGGTCTGACGTGAATGATGAGTTTCAAATGTTATAATAATTCCCCCAAAGTGTTTAAAATGTTATAATAATGTTTGGCATAGGGTTAGAAGCAGATTCAACCTAAGTTATTTTAAAAGAAGCAGATATGTGTGTAAGTATTTTTAGAACATAAAGTTCTAAAAAAAGTGTGATAAAGAGAACGAAGCGGTCGAAAATTCCAGATTAAAAATTAGAAATATCCATTTCAGTTGTGTGACTGAATAATACGCTGAAAACATGAAAATACTTGTCTCTCATTACACAAACTAGCACATTGTAGGGATAGCAGTAGGTATAAAGGATATTTTCGTACGTAATAGAAGAAACACTCATAGGGAAGCGGGCCCGACTAGACGGGACAGAATAGTAAACCACTTCTTTATGATGCCCACCGATCCAGGGGGCTGCTTTGATCTCCCACTATTTGCAAGACTTCAAGTATCTACACCAGTGATTCCCAAAGTGATCTATATAGACCCCTTGGGGTCTATGATGACCTGCAAGGGGTCCACGACAGCAAGAAAATAATTTGGGGGTCCATGAGGTGCAAATGTGTGTTGTTCTCATTAAATTAGATTTTAATTTTAAAGGAAGATTTAACCAAATGGAAACCAGATTTTTTACCTACTTAACACATTTATTTACTAAATTTAATTAGGTTCATTTACAGTTCTGGGGCAGCATACATATTAAAACAAGATTATCATTTCAGCTTTTATTGCCAGAATTAAGCTAAAGGAGTATAATATTGGACATAGCGAAAATTCTTATTTTCTCAATTGGCCACAGACAATCTTCTAGGGAAATGACATTTTAAGCTACGTTCAACATTTAAATGTCGTTTTTTCAGATTCTGAAACTTGAATTGAGAACGCATTTACTTGGTATTTACCACAGAATGCAATGAATTGCTATCGTCACATAGAAATAAAAAATGTCACATTACAAGAGAAACTGATTGGAATAGGAAGTAACGGAGATCTTAAAGTAAAGTTTAGAAACGGATGTCAGCAATTTTGTCTTTAAAGAGACATACATGTTATTTATTTTGAATTATGGAGTATTGGAGAAAGTTTTTAATTGATTTTCCTAGTGTGAAGGAGTTTCAGCGTGGTTGTCAGCTGGACACTACTAACCGAGGAAATATTAGATGGAACCTGACAAGAGAGAGAGAGAGAGAGATTGATGACAAATGTTGAAAATTTGTTATTGAAGCACAGATTCATCCCTATCATTTTAAAATTTGTTTTTTAATCAGTTTTTTTTATGTATCACCTGAATTTTAAATTAATTAACATGTGTTTCTTAAGTTTCACTGTTTCCCAACTTCACTATAGTTAGAAATTTAAATATTTTAAATTAACCCTCTGAGTGTTCATCCTTGTCCTGAAAATCATTCCGAAAGCGTTTACTTCTTTTTTGAGAATTCCTTCGAAAGTGCAACAGATTTAATTCCTTTCCCTTTAAAGTTAGCGGGAGGTCTACAGGGGATGATTTTATTACTCAGTTCGGCCTCTTTGTTGCTTTAAAACCGGGAGAAAACACGTCCACAGCTGTGACGTTGCCTTGTGCGAATTTTGGGTGGGAAAAGCGGGTCCACGGGGTTGTTTGATCGGTTAAGTCACAATAAAGTGAAGAGTTAAAAAAAAACTCGAAAGAAAGAAACTTGTTACAAAAGTTGAAAAATACTTGTTTATTTTAAACAAAACAAAATTTAAAAAAATTAATTTAAGAAAAATAAACTATTTTGGACTAACGATTTGAGCCAGGAAAAAGTACCTTGTATTTATTGTGGAATATGAGACTAAGAAAACACAAATACATCGTAATGTTTTTTAAAAAGTAACTATGTAAAAAAGAGTAAAAGTGACCATCTCTCTCTCTTTTTAAACAAAAAAGGATAAATGAAGTATCGTTACATACGACGATTATGTTTATGAAATGAAATCAATCTTCCTCTATTCAATTATATTTTTAATTTAAAGTAACATAAAGAGGGATTTCAATACTTTTAATTTATATATATTTTAATCCTATAAATGATGTTTTTATGTTAAATTAATTTTTCGGAAAAAATCTAAATTTTATTTCATAGTCAAACAACTTGTACTAAGCAAAAATACCTTCTTTACATAGGCATTTGTGACGGAGCAAAAAGCCAATTTAGTCAAATTTTTTATTTTTATTTTAATGGGAATATATTTTTCTTCAAAATGGTAAAAGTATTTCTAACCATTTTCTATTAAAATTTAATTTTTTATTTTTCTGTTTCTTTAGTGTTAAACGGAAAATTCACCGATAAATACAACTTTCACACAATTCAATCATTACAAATTCTAATGAGAAAAAAACTTCTCCCAATTAATTTTGTCTTTCAAAACAGTACACTTAAAACAATTTTGCTCAGTGAAGCTAACCGACAATTCCGCAGTGTATTCATATTAATTTTTTTAAAAAAAATAACATTCGGAAATGCTGTATTCAATTTTTTGAGTATAAAAAAATAATGCCTGCTGTGGAGAAGACAGAGAATGAGATGTGATGTATGGTTTTGAAAGAATGTTTTCGTACATGTAGAGTATTTTTGAAAATTTAAATATCACCAAAAATGATCATATGATTGTAAATGAGTCTTATTTTAGAATGTGAGCTGTGGGGTATCAAAATAAACATTTTACTTTTAAATAGCCAAGGAGTTTATACTCAATATCCTCTTCATAAAATTGCTTACAACTTTTATTCAAATTGTAAAGGAACTGAAATATAAATATCTGACTTACTCCAGTCAAAAATATTCATATTATGTGAAAATACTGTTCCTCCAATTATTTAGTACGTTTATAAGCTATAGCCCAAAGCAATATTTTATTTTTATAAACGAGGCACAAAAATTCAGTTATAAAAATATATTTTTCATTTTAGAACATATAAACCGTACACGGATTGTAAGACCATTTCTAAAATACTAAGAGTTTTTAGAGGAACAAAAACATATAATTTTGGGTAGTTCAAATTTTAATATAATACGCAATATACAAATACGTTTGACAAGAAAAAAGTAATTTATTTAAATCTTGTATTGCATGAATAAAATATAAATCAAAGATCCTCCTGAAATAAACACAATTGAAGGGAAAATGTTTAATTTGCAATCGATAGCATATAAACGTTTCTGTTAGAGGTATCCCCCGAAGTGACGCAATCCTATTCGGTAAAAAATAAAACTTACTGCTGGAATCATACAATTTCCTAATGAATGGGTGAATCCGAATATTTTTTTCATTTGAACTGTTTGGACGGAAATGGCTAAATAGGAACATTTAATAATTTACGTTATAGTTTATATAATTTCTTAAGATTACAAAAGGTGTATTTCGGAAGCACAAGTTTTAATAGGAGTACGGCTTATGAAAAGTAGAACAAATATATCTGAAGAACTATGGTTTGTTACCTTAAATATTGTGAGTGAGTGAGTGATTTTGGCGTTTATTGGCGCAAGAGCCGATTTCGCCTATACTGCGCCAAACATTTGTTTTAATATCTGTGGTCTAGACGGGAAGAGAGAAAGAAAGAATGAATTGAATGACAAGAAAGAGGGTCGAAAATAGAGAAGGATCACTAGGTACCCGGGTTCGTGAAGCCCGTGTTTTGCTAAAGACAGTAAACCCCGTGGAAAAGGAAAAGATCACTAGGGCACCTCGGGATTGTGACACCCGTACTCACCTAAAGAAGGTGAGCCCCCTGAGGGGCTTAAATATTGTGAAACACAACAAAGTATATTGGAAATCAATTCCCCAATTCATGTTAATAAAATGTATGAAAATAACTGCAAGACTTATTTTTGTATTTGCAATTATTATATTTTTTCCTGAAAACACTGCAATTTCTTGTTGCGACACCCGTCAAAACCGCTGGGCCCTCACTTTTTGCCCAGCTCACCCCTACCTAAACCAACTCTGCTCTAGCAAGTGAAAATGCCGTCTTCTCTGTTTATCAAGGTTATGTATTGCAGACTGCATCCTGTATGTTAGATGTTCGTTTTTTTCTTCTACGTCAATCTGTTAAAATCTGAATTTAAAATTATATGAAATTCTTAACATTCGCAACATGCCCTTTATAATTTTTTAATAGTATATGAATGCGTCTTCAAACATTACATTACATTTATGTTGACTTTTTAATTAATATTAAGTATAACTTAACGCAGAGATTTTCTGAATTTTAAAATAGATAGTTCAAAACTCTTGTAGATATGATCATAATTTTTCATTCCTGTGTTTTAGCTTCTCAGTAGTGCTTCTACTTAAAAATTTATTGTATATTCATCAAATTTTTCAGCATAATTTTTGCTCTTAACATACAGTTTTAACCGAATTGTATGAAATTTACGAAATGCATTAAAATGCTTAAGATTCTTATGTTAAAATTTTAATTTAATATTTTATTCGAAGAATTGTTAGTACTTATTTTAAATAATTTTTAACTGAGTATGTGCACGATACATAAATATTTTTTTCTGAAATTTCAAATACAATTTCTAACATAAAATTCTAGTTTTGTATGAAAATCTGGATATTTTCTGAATGTTAATTATAATAGATATCCAGATTTTAATTACTTGTTCTTCAGTTAGCTTTAAAAAATAAATATTTAGAAATTTTGCATAAACAAATATGTTTAAAAAATTTTCAAATTTATCTTTATATTTATTTATATGCGTAAATGTCAACTGTAAATGTATCCGAATATTTTTAATTCCTATTTATTCAAATATTCAAGGTTAAAAATATGAATTGGTATAAAAAACCCTCATTCATGTTTTCTCTGAAGTAAACTGAAACTCAAGCATTTTTTTTTTAATTCAAATATAATTTGGTGTATTGTAACAATACGCGCCCTGAACATCTGGCTTTAAAATTAAAAATAAATAAATAATGGATCTGAATTAGTTTTTTCATTATTATTTTTATGAAAGCGTAAGAATTTTTTACAAATAATTTGATGCAAAAGTTTAAAAATTATTCATTTTTAGTAGTTGGAAAGTTTAAAAGGTTTTAAATTTTGAAGCGTTCGGTTTTTATTAACTTTTTTGACACCTTATAATGAAATAATCATGGTTTAAAAACTGAAACATTGGTTAAGAGAAGAAAAATGAAGCAATTAAATATAGTTCTAGATATTATATAGAGATTTATATATTTTAAAAACTTCTTTTTCCGTTTCATCATTTTAAGATGAAGAAAATAATACGAGTTAATCAAACAAAGAGAATATACTTAAAAAGTTATTTGTCCAACTATATAAAATAGCAGATTACAGTCCCAACTTATTAAAACTTCAAATTAATATAAAATCAAAAGTGAGTTATATAATATTTTATTTATACGTTGGAACATTTTTCAAAACTTGAAAAAAAAAGTTAAATTGCTAAAAGTGCAAAAAGAATTTATTTAATTCAAACGCAATATTATCTCAAATGAAGCTAAATTACAAACACTATACTTATAGTTCGTTCACTAAGGGGTCTAAAGGAATTCTTCCCAACTTTTTTACGATTGCTTCAGGGTCAAAACGCTGGGTTCCCCGAGAGTCGTAAAACTTCCTGTCAGTGACCATTGTGTCACCACAACCCTCCCTAATTATCTTTCATGGTGTTAAACCATAAAAGAGGGGAAAGGATTTCAGAAAAACACGGCCTA
>BMAO01027287.1:0-120409 GCA_019973975.1 Trichonephila clavata | reverse complement strand
CGATTGCTAAAAAAGTTTGAAAATAATTAACTACATTTTTGTGTATGTTCTGTATAATAGTAGAAGTGTTTTAACTTCCAATTTATCAATCACTGATTTATTACAAAATGTACGGTCCCTATTTAATATAATCACAGTTTTTGTAAGCACTTTCATATAATAACTAATATAAAGTGCTCTAGTTTTTCTAAAATTAAAATATCTCTTATCCTGAAGCATATTTCAAAATAAATTAAAATTAAAAAAACTTTTTTAAAACAAGCTTTTATTTAAACGCGCTAAAAAGATAGAATAAATTTTCTTTAAAACTTTTTTTACTATCAACTTCTAACGTCATTACACAATTAATATGATATAAAAGCTCGTCGCGAGATTAAAGTACTCTATTTACTTAGCTTGAACTTTAAAAATTAAAATCAATCCGATCAAGTTATTTAATTTACTTGTTTATCTGCAGAGGTAAATCTCGCGTCAAGCTTTTATATCATATTAATTATGTAATGACGTTAGAAATTGATAGTAAAAAAGTTTTGAAGAAAAATTTATTTATTCTTTTTAGCGCGTTTAAATAAAAGCTTGTTTTAAAGAAGTTTTTTTACTTTTAATTTATTTTTTACTTTTTAGTTATCACTGGACAGGTTTCTCAGTCTGTTCATCACATTCAGCGCATCATTGTTGCTAGGTGTTTGCCGGTTATTTTCGAACAGTCTAGCTAAATAAATTCTCGCAAAAAAGGTACTAGACGAAAAACACAATTTTTTTCTTAAATACGTAATTTTTAAGCAATTTTTTCAATCTTCGTACAGATCTTGGGTAATATTGTTCTACACACGAAAAAAAAAAGTTTTATGAGATTAAAAATCGTAAAAAAAAGTTTTCGGCATTTTATTTTTTAAATGACTGATTCTAAAAAAAAACAAAGCATGAACTATTTTAGTACGGAATGTCGATTCATTTAAACAAAAAAAATTCACGCGCGACAATTTAGACATTATTTTCATAAAAACGCATCGATTTTGACTCATTTAAAAAAAAAACGTAAGAAATACAAATATTATTATTTTGTAAAAAACATTATATCGTATTGGGACGAAATAAATGATCGTTCCAATTCTGTAATTATTTTTTGTCTGAGTTTCATAGATTAAAGTTAGATAAATTTTTTAAAGAATTTCTTCAATGCTCCATCTCAGTTTAACTTGGCAGCGTTGAGAAAAGTATGTACCAATGTACCAATCTAATTGAAAAATAGCTCTACTTTTTTTTTTTAATTTAAATCCAAGAAATAGATATAAATTTGTAAAAAAAATTGCATACGTTGTAGAAATTAGATTATTTTTACGCAGTAGAAATGTAATTATTTTTAGACAAAGTTAATTAATACAGTCAATAGCGCAACGTTATGAAATTCCAGTTTGGCTGAAAACCGATTTTCGAAGCCAACTTTTGTCATTGTTGTAACAATAACATTATAAACAATGCAGAGATATCGAAGTTGGCGTCCAAAACTAGTTTAACGTTTTTAATTAATATCTTTTTAATTAATTGCAATATCGGAATATAAATGGTCAAAACATGCATTGTCATCCAAACTAAACGTGTATACAAAATTTCAGCTCAATGGGATGAAGATATCAGCTTCAAAATTGAGTTGCAAGATTCCACCCGAACAAATTACATACATACATACATACATTGTAAGTTAAATAAAAGCTTTTAATGAATAACACAGAAACACCTCAGAATTGAAAAATTGAAAATTTGTTCATAAACTTTTGGCCCAAAATGGGCCACGTTTATGTTATTTTGTGTAAATTTTTACCCATTTTTCCTCCTTTTAGTAATAATAATTTCTTTTCCTCTTCTTTATTTTAACATATTTTTCATAAAATGTACTAAACAAATCTAAAAACAACAGAAAAAAATCCCCATTCTTTTCCTCTTCTTTATTTTAACATATTTTTAATAAAATGTACTAAACAAATCTAAAAACAACAGAAAAAATCCCCATAATTACATTTTTTTTTTTTAAAATGTTGTCACAAGTAGTTGGATACCTTTAAAATAAAAAAAATTTTAGCTGCTCCTAAACAAATTGTAAAATAAAAATTAAATTGTAGAGCAAAACTATATATTGCATTCAATTTAACTTTAATACATTTTTCTGCCACCAGTTACAAATAAGTTTTGGCTTTTTTCATTTGATTTCAATACAGAAATCAGAATTATTGTGTATTTTCTCAAGTAATAGTTAGTGCTAAAATTTGCAGCACAATATCGCAACTAGAGAAACTAAGTATTGTCATTTAAATCTGGTACATCTATTATACTTCTATGTCTTACTCTGTTTATGAATAAAAGTAAAAATAAAACAATATTGATTTATTATTTAATTATTCAAAAGTAAGTTAAAAGGTTCTTCTCTAATTTCATTATACTACATAATAAATAAAGAACATTTTTTTAATTGCAAATCATTTTATTTGAGTGTAACCGTAGGTGTTATATTCTCTATTTCAATTTAAATATTTAATACAATATGCTTAATTAATTTTAACATAGTAATCATAGTGTGTAAAAATTATTCAACTCCTCCTAAGTTACAGATTAATAAAATGAATAAAACTATTACAAACCAATTGATCTGAACCATTGATTATTTATTAACCCCTTCCCGGTTTTTCCCGAGCTGAACGCGGGCAGACGATGGGAAGAAAAGAAACAAGATTCTGTCCAGATTGCAGTGTTGGGTTACGTGCAGCACCGCGTTTTTGAACTTAAGCACGATTAAATTTTGATTAATAATTTCCTAATCATTAAGGAAATTACAAAAGATGTACATAAAATTTGCAATTCAAGATAAAATCTAGGTATTCGAAGCTTTACATTTAGAGTTAGTGTGAATTGACTCCGAACTCTAATGATTTCTTCCATACAGAAAGCCAGCTTTACAGGTAAATTACTCACTTATTTACTCAGATATTTTTACATTAATTTTTAGGAAATTTTTTATGCGAATGATGCTATTATGTTTAAAAAGATATGCCTGTTTGAAAATAAGCATTAAAAAAGAAGTGATTTTTTTATCGATAATCCAGAAATAGAATGAATCTGGAAGAGGTTAATGTCATAAAAAACCAATTGACCCAGACCATTGATTATTTATTATTGCCACATTCGCTAATAACGCTATTGTCCAAGGACTTCATAATTTTGAACCACTGTCAAGTAACCACGATGACACCTGAGCCAGAACACACTCTCTGAATTTCCACACCTCCAATAACATAAAAAGAAAATGAACTTGTGATGAAAGTACAATCATGCGATAGAGGAATAAAATCCCTTTCCTGTATTTATTGCTGTTATAAATACAGTGAACTAATCAAGTTATAGGCATTGAATTAATAGTAATTTTCTTTTGCATATTGTAATTCAAGTGAAGAATATGCGATTTTCAGAAATGATCAAAATAGAAAAGTCAAATTTCCTTTGAATATAATATGAAAATTAGATCACTATGAACGTTGACTGATATATAAAAGTAATCGACTTAAAATATTCTATTACTTCGTTAAAACTAAATATTTATATTTTTTCAGTCTTTATTTATTACAGAAAAATATGTAAAAATACGTGAAGTAAAAACTATTTGACTAGGACAAAATTTTAAAAGCTTAAAAGTCAATAATATTTTATAAAATAAGTGATGTATTAAAGAGCTTACTTGAAACAATGCTTTCCAAACACACATAATCCCTGTGTCCAACCGCAGTGCAGGATAGAAGAGTTTCAAGTTGGGAAGCTAGTTCAGATATGTACTATACGAAAAGAATAAAACAAAATGTTTCCTTATATATATATATATATAAATAAGTTTTTCAATAAAATTAGCAGAAGATTAATGGTTATTGAATTAAATTATATACTAAGAAATTTTAAATTTTTTCATAAAATCCTAAGAATAACCCTCTTTTGAGAATTAAAACTGCTCCGACTTATAACTTAAATCTCCCTTCATTTTTGAAAATGGGCAATTTCTCTATTTTTCTTTCACATTTAAAATTCAGTTTTTTATGTGTGGAAATGTCATACAGTCATACTTATGTCTATCAAACAGTTTTTATACTTTTCTTAACAGGAGGTACCTTGAGATTTTATAGAAGTAGTTAGTAAAAATTAATATGCTGTCAATCTCGGTATCACGTCCACCCTTTTTAAATTTAGAACTTTTTTCTCTTTGTAGACAGGGTATAAGAAGTACGTTACTGGGATAAAACAGTAATTTTTATTAGTTTTTAATACATTTACAATGTAAAACTACAACTCACTTTTAGAGGTTTCTCCATTAAGGATAATAAATCCATATTATCTTCGGATAGTTTCAAAGACTGTAAAAGAAAATAGTAGTCGATGAAACATATATAAAATAAAGGATATATATGTGCAGGAGTAAGTAAAATTTTAATTATTATTAAGAAATAACCAAGATATATAAATAAAATGCATTCTGCATGAAAAATTAGTTGATCCTTATATATAATATAGTATATTACAGCCATTAATACTAATTTGATTCGTTTCAGGAAGCTGTAGAAGGAAGTAGCCAAAAGTATAAAAACAGAAACTCGTATTTTAATTATGTTCCGCCATTCGAAACGTTACAGTGCTTGGTAAAACGATTACAGTTTATGAAGATGATAATCAATCCTATGATACTGCTGTGAGATAGAAAATGAATTTTCAAATTAGCCACGTGTGTATCTCAGAGATGATTGGACAAGTTGACCATCACGCATGGACGATGCTACCAAAGGGAAGGAAGTGTAGACTTTATTAAATTAAAGAACAATCATCTAAATGGTCAATCGTAAATGAGACTGGCCTTAGCTGAAGCAGTACATTGAAAAATATTAATGAAGAAAAGTACTTGTTTCAGATGCCAGCACAATGAGTTCCCCCATTAATGATTACTTTTCAGAATCAAATACGGTGCGATTTGTCAAGAAAGATGAATTTTTTAAAGAAAGACGTGCGTGGAAATCATTTTTTTTTTAGATATCAGATAACTATGAACAAAACCTTTATATTTTTCAATATGATCCGATGTCCAAAAGATGAATAACATATGAAAGCACTGACATCCACCTCTCACTAAAAAGATTAAGATGCAGAAATTTGCAAGAAAGGTCATGCTGCTTGTTTTTGAGGAATTGTCGTGGAATTATGTACCTGGTAGTAATCTCCAAGTTGTAGCAGATAACTTGAAGAAGAGTCTTACTTTAACCCCAGTGCGTATCACTGTATACTACTGAGCAAATTATAGTCGATGCTTTGATGATTGTATGATGCATGTAAGGGCGCTGTTACTCGCCTGAGACTCATCTCGAGATAAGGTTGAGTTGTCAAAGTTATGTGACTTTTAAAATTTTCCACATCTGTCCTATTTTTGCGATATCGCTTCAAGCAATTGTTCCTATATTCCCAGTGCCGATCCTAGCATGCGTGCACCGCACGTGGGCGGTCAAAGCAAGGGGCGGCCGCAGGCCGTATATGGTTCTATCAATCAAACAAAAAATTTTACAAATTTCTCAAAATAAAACTTATAATAAATCAAATAAATATGCTGAATTTTGAATAGTAATTGAAAAATCAAATCTCGATTTCCCGATAACACAGCATAATTTAAGAAAAATAGAATATTAGTGCATAATGTGTTGGATGATTGTCCATAAATGTCTACTCTTTACAAATATCCTTCATCTGATACCAAAATTCGTGGTGGAGCCGACAATATCGCATTAAAAAAGGTTTTTTTGTTTGTATTGTTTTGTTTAATAGTCGCACTGGCGGCGTAGATAGATGTTAAATAAAGGCATCTCAAAAGGGATTTTTTCGAAAGTTGTTTTATGAAAATAATTAATACGGTTAATCTAATGATGTTTAAATTCAATATGAATTGAGTGAAATTAAAAGTTTTCAATTTAACAATAACCTTACAATTTTGAAAAACAAAATAGGGGAAAGAAGTAATTTTTGACTATGGTTTTACAACGCTTATAAACAATGCTCGTTTTCCTTTTTAGGGAGTTATTTGGGTTTACATAAGAAATAAAAATTTGTTTAGCATTAAATGATAAAAAAAAAACCTATATCTGGTCTGGTGGGTTTAAATTTCTGGCTGTAGGACATATTGTGCCAAATACACGGCTCCTCATTAAAAGGTATTACTATATTTTTACCCTATTAAGATAAAGTATTAAGGAATATTTTATTGTATTTGCCTTCATGAAAAAGCGAACTATAAAAATAATATATTTAATTAATAAAAAAATTTTGTTAATTTATGCGTATGCATTTATGTAATAAATAAGTTCATATAAGTGCATAACGATTTTAACTGAAAGGATTACTGAGTTACAAGAAAACTAGCTGTTTTTAATGTCAATGAAATTATTTTGTATATACATGGGGGTACATGGATTGAAAATTTCATCTTTGGATTAAATCCAAATAATATATTAATTGATGCTAAATTTTTTTATAAGACAGCTTCCACTTCCAGAACAAGACATGCACATCCTTCATTACTGTTCCCAGGATTAAACAAATTATAGAGACTGCCGATAGAAGTGAAAACTTAGAACTTTTGGTATTAAAATCTGAAATTTCATAATGTTTGAATTAAAATTATCAACAACAATCTGGTTTTCAAATCTATTGACACTCCGTGCAACAACTAAATGCATGTTTATATGGTTTTTTTATTATTCAAATATATTACTGGCTGTACAAAATCATATCATGACAAAATATAAATACAATTCTATTGAAATGACAATTAATATACAATCATATTATTTATGGATAGTGTTTGTATTTACTTAAATTTCAGCGTACTTGATTTTTAACATTCTTTTAACTGTTTGCATTATTGTCATCTTTAATTTCAACAATACTTAGACTTTTTGTTCTTTCAATTATTTTATTTTGTTCTAAAAAAGATACAATAAGCTTATGGTAACTAAAGTAAGAAAGGAAAATGTTTGATTCAAATTTATTTATCGCGTAAAAATCGCATCAATCGTCGTTTTATATTTTGTAGTACTGAGTTTTTGATCATTGGACATATTTAAATTAACTGTTTTATGTAGAAATTCAATTAGTGGTAGATTTTTATCATCTGCAAACTTAATATTGAAGTCTCCACTTAAAATCGTCGGTACATTGTCATATTTTTCGCCAAATCATTTTTCGAGTATTTCAGAGCCTTTTTTGTATAAATCATCAAATTTTCGAATAAAAATTGTTGTATCTGTCTCATAGATTTTTCAGGCGAAATATAAACGGCAACCACAATAAATATGTATTGTCCATTCTCGGAATCGCAACGAGCAATACACAGTATATACGCAATGAACTTTTCACTAAATCCATTCAATTTCACTTATAAGATATACACAGCACTATACGTCAGCTGTATAGTTACAGATATACTGCTATAAGCTTGTCGGTGACGCGAACGCACGAGATTTCACCCATCCAAACAGTGTCTAAGGCGAACAGCACACTGCGCGTGCGCCAATCAGAGCATGTCGGTGACGCGAACCCATACAATTTTCCCCCACCAAAAAGTGTCCAACGCCGCTAAAGAAGTTTTCACTTCAAAAATACTGTTCATTTGTCTTGTTCATTGTAAATTTTCTTTTCTGAATCATCAATTATGAATCATTTTTTCTGAATCATCATGTTAAGCCAATATAACGTCTTTTTAGATGGTTTTTCCTCTCTCTCTCTCTCTCTTTTCTTATACACCAAGAGTAATTTAGTAATATTATTTTGAAACTAAAAATATATCAAAGTATCGAAAAGGCATTTCTTAAAGTTTGTGAATTAGGTCTTAGGTTTATGAATTTAGAGATGGCCCAGAAAGGCCCGGATAAGTTGTACTTAACCAGAATTTCTGGTAATAAATTTCGATCCTATAGTGCCAAGGGGCCTGCAGATCTTCTGCACCCAGGGTCCAAAATGAGCTTAAATCTGCACTGAGTGTACTTTTTTATTATTATAAAAACCATGAAAAAATACTCTAAAACACGTAAACTGTATAAGATCGTGGTGCGAATTAAAGACAAGACTGGAAAAAAATTGTATTATTGGTCACCTTTTTCTTTCAGCAGAAAATTTACACAAAATAGTGTCAGAAATTCATCAATGAACAAAAATCAAAAATCTATATATATAAAAATGTTATGTTGGTTTGTGTACGCTTCCATAACTCAAAAAGTTCTGCATGGATTTATCTGAAATTTTGGCAAAACGTTGCATTTGACTCCGGTCAGGTTCTGATGTACTTTTTATTTTGAAATGTACTCTAAATTTTTTTTAATTTAATTTTTAAGTTATTTTTTGGTGTTGTGACGTCATACAATGTCACGATTCGCTCTGAATACGAATATTCAAGCTTTACACATAGTTTCTCCCGGATAACTACATTTTTTTACTATAGTTATGTTTATTGGTTGTCATATTTATCTATTTTTTGTTCTTTGATACGTATAATTGGGGTTAATTTTCGAATAAACATTTTTTTTTTAAATTATTCTTTCAACAACTCAAATTTTGTTTTGTAGTTTTGGCAACATTCCGATAGCTAACGCGCGATGAACAATTTTTTAAATTTCATTTGATGTTATTATTGAAATACTGGTTAGGTTTTCTGATATATATTATTTTTTAACAGAATACAGATTACGATTTGCTTGGTACTTATTAATTGACGATGGTTTAAATAAGTAAGATTTTTTTCCCTCTATTTTAAACAATGTTTTAAATTTCATTTGATGGTAGTATTGAAATACAAGTTAGGTTTCCTGATATATAATTTCAGTCACCAAAATATTAAACCATACTTTTGTTTTCGATGACTTTTTAAAATTTAAATTTATGTTATAACTTTCTTAGTAACTTCTTTCCATTAGTAATTTGTTAACAGAATACTCGAAGTTATTACGGTTTGCTTGGTACTTACTTATTATTGCAACACAATCACCAACGTTCAAAATAACTCTCCAAGTTAGCAACCCTGATCTCCCATGTGTTGTATGAGTTGAATCGGCAATCATGTGCTTCATTTCATATAATGTCGCCAATAGGTTCCGTTTGCTTTTGTCAGGGACATAGCTACCGCTGTATCAGCCGTACCAATGATACAAGGCCCCCAAGTTACAGTGGCCCCGATCCGTGTTACTACAGTCTCACTAACACAGTGCTCATATCTTAAAAATTATCCCCCCCCCAAAGGAATTTTGATACAGGGTTTACTCAGAGCTCTTTTGCAATTTCGTATGTTTTATTTTAACCTTTTTAAGTGTAGTCAATTGGCTTCAGTGCACAAAATTGCCTTGCATAAAATAGAACTTAGGTCAACATACTGGATAAGCAAAAGCAGTGTTTGTAGTAATTGCAAATCAAAATGGCTCAAATACCTGCAGAGGAACCAGGAGGTGGTAAGATTGTAATTACTTTTGGCACTTATGTACTATCGCAATAATCACCAGCGTTCAAATAACTCATCAAATTGGCAACCCCAGTTTGGCAAGTGATGTACGCGCTAAATTGGCAATCATGTGTTTCGTTTCATATAATGTCGCCAATAGGTTGCAATAATATGTAAGTACCTTATTTTTCACAAATTACGCTTTCGCATTGATAAAGATATTTTAATTCGTTTTATGTCAGTTAACGTTAGTGTTGTATTTAATTTTTCAATTTATTTTTATTCTCGGATATGTGTATTTTTATAGATATTTTTTTATATAAAATACTAAATTTAATTTGGTATTTACGTATTATCGCACAATCGCCAGCGTTCAAGATAATTCGCCACTTTGGCAATCCCAATTTTGTATGCGCTGAATTGGCAACCATGTGCTTCATTTCCTATAATGTCACCAATAGGTTGCGATAATACATAAGTACCATTAAACAGATTGGCCGCAACACACCAATTTGGCGTGATTTCAAAATCATGCCAAAAACAAATAGAGTACCAATATGAAATTAATATTTTGGATATTATTTTAGCCTTTTTTATCTTTCTCTCCCTTAATCCTTAATCAATTCAATATATTTTACAATATTTATTTTGTGTTTGTACGAAACTATTTATATTGATTTAATCATAATATTGATTAAATCAATCAACTATCCATTAAGAAAATTATGCCCAATATATAAGATTCACAATTGGCTGGATAGACCAGCTCTTTTCCCCCCCCCCCATTTAACCAGACTGAGCCACAGCAACGCGTGGCAGGGTACAGCTAGTATTGAATAAAAAGTTAAACTTTCAGCTCGCGTCAAAGCACGCGTATTCGAACGGAATGTAAATAGATAAATACGTATGACAACTTATTGTTAGAAAAATATGTTAGGAAAAAAATGGAAAAAGTAACTTATGGAGATCAACTTAAAAAATTATCAGATACTTAAAAACATATTTAAAATATTCAAAAAGAATAAAATTAAGAAATGGAACAAAATTATCAAATGAAACAAAAATGGAGTATGGATGTATGCCAGAAATTGAAATGAGGCAGTTTTAGCTGGATACTATTTATCATGGCGCCATCTATGTACGCATTTTAAAACTATTTTTTAAAATATTCAAATAGAATTTTCAAAAAGAAATATATTTTAGATATTTATGGGATGGATTAAGGAATAGATTATCGATGTGATAATTAAAGAGCATAAAAAAGAGTTCAAAAGAAACCTTTCCATATGTAGCGAGATAGAGAGAACGTGATTTTTCTCTTACATTGCTAAATTTATTTTAAAATTCTCCTATAGTAAAAATGAAAATTTTCAATTTCCTCATAATTTTTTTATTCCAAGTATTACTGCTTTCAACTACACAAAAGATTTTCTTTATTTATCTTTTTTTATTTTATTAACTTGCTAAATTTTAGTTTATTTCATTTTCGAAAATTAATAAGTTACATCAAACATTTTTCAATCACAGATTTTATACATTAATCGAAATGTATCGAATTGTATTTTACAGCTTCTATATTTTTTTCCTGTTAATTTTAAAAATTTAGGAAAGCTTAAAAAATATAATATGTCTGCTAAATAATTAAAAGAAAAAGAAAATCAAAATATTTAAGAAAAAACCTGGAATGCTGGAAAAAATTATCTGTTACTTTTCTTTTCAAGAATGCGAAAAATGCATTTTTGATTGTAGAATAATATTTTAGAAGTGAATTCTGCACTTTTCTACTGTCATTAATATGAAAATATTCAAGCTCAAAATATCATTTTAAATGGAAAAAAAAAAATTTAGAAACTTAATTCCAACTTAATATGAATATTATTTTTTTTTAGCCCGCATATTAAAATATTCCTATTTTCCTCTCTTGATAAGTAAAATACTACACTGGAACATATTCGAAAATAGTACAATACGTATTAGTACAGCGGTTACAAACTTTCAGGACAGGTTGAGTACATCTAGACCAGGGGTGGGCAGACTTTTTTAGGGTTCGGGATACTTCTAATTTTTCAAGTTGTTGTGGTCCACCCAGTATCATTAGCACACACAAAGGGGGGCGGGGTCCACGGGTCTGGACCCTCCTCCATAGCCCATGATTTTTTTTCGATCGATTATATTAATGGTATATAGTACGTAAAATTTAATTAGGTATTTGTTATTAATAGTTTTTTATTAGTTAATGCTAATTATTGATTCAATAATTTATTTCTTACTTTTCTTTGTTCCCAACAATCTACAAAATGAAAAGAAAAATATATTTTTCAGCGTAGTGGGGTAGGATATAAAAATGGTAGACATTCCACTCAGGGCCACCGCGCCGCCTTTGAAAAAATCACAAGTGCGCCCACTGCCCAGGGTCGAATGTGTGGTGAGGTAAAGAAAAAGTCAACAATATTTATTATAACTTAATAATAAGTACGGAAAATGTACTTACTTACCTGTACGTGAATAAAATGAAAAACTCACTTTTTTGAAAACGCGTTTAAAGCAAAACGCAAAATACAAAGATAATATTAATAGCAACAAATATAATAATATCATATGATGCATTTATTACCAAACAGTTCAAAAAACATTAAGAAATAAAACATTTTCATCTAAAGTTAGTACTCATATATATTTACAGTCAGTAGAAGACTTAGTCTGCGTACTATCAGCCAATCTTGAATATTTCCGTATACAATTATTAACGGCTAATCTTCAGGTGGTCACTTTAAATTGTCTTGGCGATCCACCGGTCGATCACGATCGACGTTATGCCTACCCCGGACCTAGACGATAAAAAATTACACAGTAATGATGGTCGGATACGCTTTTCTATCGCGGTAGTGACGACACAAAACACAAGAAAGACAGGGCACGTGTAACAGGAGAAAACATGTTTAATATCCTCAGAACAGCAAAATATATATATATATATATATATCAAAGGACAATAGGGGTGCACGTCGCTAGTATGCAGGATCCGTCTGACGGTCATATGGGAATTCTCAGCATCACTAGTGATAGTTTGCATACTGGTACTAGGATTGTTCTGTACCATATCCAGGACAGTCTCCTAACTGTGTTTGATGTTCTTACTCTTCGCTCTCGTGCTCGATGGGAAAGATACGCCGTCGGACAATCTCTGGTGCAAGTGTCCAAAGAATTCGCGTCTGAGAGTTAGGCTCCTGTGAACGTATAACTGCTTTGCGGAGCTTCCATTGCAATCAGCGACCCCGTATGCTAGATGCATATTGGCGAGCTCAACATTCGAGCGCGCGCGTGTATTGTTCCATCCTTCTACCTCTTTGTCGGCAGGCTAAATGATGTTTCATACCTAAAGTGGCAAAAAAAACCGCGTGTGTGAGCATGCACGGTCATCTGGTGCTTCGATTTTAAGTTGCGCCATCTATCGAGTACACCAATCAAAGGCTTCCCAGCAATTTTGCTGTACTAAAAATAATAAACATGTTTTCGCCTCTTATTCTTGTCCTATATTTCTTGTGTTTCGTGTCTTCACAATCGCTCCAGGAAAGCGTTTCGGACCATGCATTCCTATGTGACTTCTCGCCGTCTAGGTAAACTCTACCTGTCCTTAAGTTTTGCAATCACTGTACTGATACCCCCAGTGTTTAAACTATTTTTCCGTTTCCTTACTGAAATTTAATTAATATTTCCAAAAATATCAATTCCATTTATATTTTTGGCATAGTAATATTCTTAATGTATGTACAGAAGTCAAAATCATATTAGAGTTTGAATTTAAGTATATTATTTCCAAGCCAAAATAAATAAATGAATAATAACAATCAGACTATTAAATGGCACAGGAAATATTTTTAAAAAGTGTAATGATTTTTTATACAAATTAGAAGAAAAAAAGAATACAAAATAATACGCGCGTTTACTGGATTTCCGAATTCTAACGATCAAAATTACGAAAGAAAGAAAAAAACTTACAGAAATCAATGTTTTTGATTTGATATAAATAATTACAAATTTAGTTTGACTATTTTATCAATCAAAAAATAAATAAAATGGTTATAATCACATTATCTCGTCGCGGGTTCAATGTCTGCATAGTATTTTAGCAAACTATGGATGTAAAATTATCCAGAATAAACCGCAGTGACATCTGAAATAAATGAATCCAATTTGCTTGCATTTTTGTTTTGTACCTACAGTACAGTCTGTTGGAAAGTAGAAACTATTTGGCTCTCATTCACTGAGCAATAGCAACAAAATAGCTTAACCAATTCAAAAGGTTAATAACCGAATAAAGTCACTTCTTTTGTGTGGTTCAATGGTCAATTCTCTGTGCGTAATTGTGGTTTCACGCTTCGTCTCGTCGTAAGTTCGTCTACAAAATTGAACTTTAGATGACTGAGGAAATACTTAAGGCCGAATGGGCTTTTGGAATCTTACCTATAACATTTGGTTAGATATTTAACCACGTAAGAGGATTGTTCACCTTTATCTCAATGAAGTTTTTAAAAACATGTTTCATGAATAATATATGTGTGAGACTGTTTAAAATCTTTTTAATAGAACGGCCTTCAAAAATGTAAAAAAAATTTTATTTTTCGAAAAAATCTTTATTTACGCTTTTTTTTTTTTTTTTTTTTTTGCATAAGTGTATTTAGATTATTTTTATAAATGCTAAATTTTTAATTAAGTAATTTTAGTTTTTTATCGAGATTATAGATTTTTTAAAAAAATTTTATTACTTAACTTTTAGAGTACGTTAAGCTAAAATATGCAGCTTAATTTCATGTTTTAAATAATGTATGTAAAAATAAATTAAGAATAACAATATTAAAAGCAATATTTCATTTATTATTATTATGTGTTAATCGTTTCTTTTACGAATTAAATTATTTAAAAAAAACTTCAAAATGTGCTTAGAAATGATAATTTTTATATTTTTAATTGAATATTTAAGGGGAAAAAACTACCTTTTTAGCCTTTAAATTTCAAAAAGGGGAAAATAGCTTTAAAAAATAAGAAAGAAAGAACGAATGAGCTTTATTTCCTTTGGGAGAAAAATAATTACATAACGAGATAGTCATGCAAAACATTAAAAATACGTAATTAAAAAATGAGTATAACGGTGACAGTTTAAATTAAAATCAATGTGACTGTAAAATATGCCGACTGTGTGCGTGTGTGTGTGTGTGTGTGTGTGTGTGTGTGTGTGTGTGTGTGTGTGTGTGTGGTGGTGCGTGCGTGCGCGCGCGCGCTTTATGTATTTTGAATTCTTATAATGATCATGTTTCCTAATCTTCCGCATTGTATATTTTAATTACTGAATATATCTGTTTGTTTGTATTTTATTCTGTATTTATTGTATTTGCATCCATTTTTGTTTCTTTTCAGTCTTGATTCCCATTTGTGCCTATATCCTTCTACTTGAAACTTCCTACCACTATTGACTGAGTATTGACTTAGGATTGTAAGCTTTGTCTTATACTTGTCAGCATACAAGGAGTCTACCTATTGTATCAAAAGAAAAATGTCTGCAAGTCTAATTGAAATCATTCACCAGATATAAACTAATATTTTATTTCATCAGCATCCTGAAGGAAAATTCTTTTCTGCAGAATATTGTGAACATTCGTAAGCCATAGAAATTTCATTTCAATACTCTAAGTTAAATTATAAGTATAAATATAATTTTGCAGCACAGTACTTTAACAAAAGTAATTCTATATAATATTTTGAATTTGTTGCTTAGTTTCATAAATAATGTTTTGATTACTAAACACTCGATGACTGATACAAAGAGCCCTTTACAAATTTAAACAAAACCGTATAATGTTTCAGCACTCTCTCATTTGATTAAAAAACTTTTTTTTAAGTATAAAATAATTTTTCATGCTTATTTTTCTTTTTTTTAGTGTAATGGTTTAATATATAGTTTATGGTGCAATGAAGTTCTGGAAAAAATAACTTAGTGGTTCCAAGAAAATTAGTAGTTTGTATTGTATTCTCTTCTCTTTTTTTTTTTCTTATTCTTTATTCTATTTCTTATGCTGAACTGTTTTCAGAATTTGAACGGATGTCAAAATTACGGGCAAGTCAGATGATTATCTTAATTCAAATATCCTTTTAGCACATCTTCCATTTTATATAATAGTAGATATATCACATCATTGGAGGAATGAATTGGAGATTTTATGAACATCAAAAGTCAAAATTGATTTTTTAAAAGTATTTAGAGTGTTAACTCCCACTAATTTGAATTATAAGAAAAAATTCAATAAAAAATGCTAAAAAAAAGTTGTAAAAAAATTGAAAAAAGTCAATTCTGATTCACAAAAAATGGCGAAAAAAGGAACAAAACCAATTTAAATTCGAACAAATTAAAATTTTGTAATATAAATTTGTTAGTCAATCAGAAAATTCTATATGTAAAAATTTCTGTAATTATATATATATTTAATCAGTAAAAAGAATCTTATTTTGGCTGTTCTTTATACAATTTAAACGCATTTGATTGTATTTATATCGTAAGGATACCAGACTGGCGCTCTCAGCAGGGGACTTTCGCCAATTCCACTATAACGTATTACATCCAAAAACCGAGCCAACACTTGAAAACGCAGAATAAAAAGAGATATTAAACACATAGAATTCAATTATTGAAAATAATTCAAAGCATTACTATTACATGCAAATGTTATTCCGAATTAAACTTAAATGAAAATTCATCAATGCGTTTGCTTTCTTGACCATGTCCAATTTGGGTCAGATCTTCATTAACATTGAATGCTTGTGTTAAATATTTCTTTTAAAAAATCATATATCTAGAAAGTTAATGACGCCCTTATTAATATCACAAACTGTTTTGAAACGAAATCCCTCTACCCTCTACAGTTATGAAAGAACAGTGGTTTCCGTGCGATTTTTACGTAATAAAAACAGTATTTGAGAAAAGTTTTCATTTCAAATATTAATATGTAACCATTTGCGATAGTAATAAATATACATTAATTTTTATTTTTTGTTGTAATTTATCTTGCCCTCCCGAAATTGAGACAATTAGTTTTAAACATTTATACTTATTTCAACTATTATTTGAAAATAAACTCAATTAAAATTATTCTTTTCTATAACAATTCAATGAAGGTGGACCATCAGTTTCAAAATCTAAATTTATCAAAACAGACTTAAATATTTAAAAAAAGTCACAATATAACATTAATCTGGAATTTCCAATTATATTTATGGAATATTTATTCAGAGTAGAGGATATTTCGTTTCTTAAAAAAAAAACATCGTAACTTTTAATGGAATTTTTATCTCTGAATCTTTTGTATTCTGAATTGAAAAACACTCATAAATATAAATAAATTTCGCAGGTAAAGAATTGTGTACTCGTATATTTAATACGTCCTTTAGAAAAATGCGGGAAGGCGATGTTTAATGAAACTTAACGGCAAACTGTTTTTATTAATTTTATGTATTTTGTTATGTAAATACTTACTATCTTTTTTTTTTCTCTTAAAAAATTGCATATGTCTGTTATTTTATCAATTTTTTCTTTCAGTATAGTAGTATATGATTGCTTTAAATTACATTTCACATTTCAAACGAAACAAGTTTAATTATTGAAAAAGAATTTATATAGACAAACATTTAATTACGTTAAGAGATTGTTTTTCTAAACTTCTATTTGTCAAAGACTTTAATTAAAGTAAAGATCTTTAAATAACGTAAATTAAACTTTTTTAAGTATCATTATTTATGTGTGTAGATTTTCGTAATTTTGTAATATACTCGAAATGTTAATTTTTTATATTAAGTACTCCATTTTTGCTTAAAGAAAATTATGTTTTATTATTATCATTATATAGTTATAGAAATAAACTTAAGTGTGTGTGAAGCTATTTAGAATACCACAATATAACATGTAAATTAGTTCTATGTTGTCTTAAAAGATTTTTATATTAATAATTTTATAAATAATTGCAACTTCTAAACAATCTGCAAAGTTGATATTCACAAAATCTTTAGAAGAAATCGAACAAACACACTAACTAATCCACATAAATAACTTCAATAATAGTAATTTATTTAATCAGACTATACTTTGCAGACTGTGTTTATTAACAGGCTAAATTATTCAGAAATCTTATGCTTATATCTTAAAAGAAAAAAAAAATAACTCTACTATTAAATACTATTATAAAAACCACTTTTTAAACTTATTTCATCTTAATTAGATCTAAAATATATAATTATCCACAGCCATTTTTTTTATTATCCATATATATTTTAGTTCCTAAATAATATAAATGTACAGACTTTCAAAAGCACATAAAAATTTACATAACAATTCTGGTTTATTCTATATTGTGTATTTCATTTTTATAAATATAACGCACACAATTTATAATAGCATGAAATATATTGTATAATACTCATAAATTTTTTATTAAATATTATATTTTTTAGAGTGTTTAATTAATTTCATTCTGAAAATTTTCATTTATTCAGTATATTTATATGGCGAATTATTTCACTTTTATGCTTACCTCCACAAATTCTCTGAAAGGTTTATTTACAATTTTGTATTTATACAAAATTTTAGCCAAGGCCAAGCCAGACACATATTTTCTCAAAATTGAAAATCTTTCATCGACCTAGAAAACAAAGTGTTCTTTTTTAAATTCTGTTTCATAAGTATGTCAGTAGTGGTAGAAAATAAGGTTTGGAAGACAATTTATTAACACTATTCGCATTTTTAAACACACATTAATGTAAATTTAAAAAGTTTGATATCCTCATTTTGAGTCTAAGATTGTACTTTATCGATAATTAATTCTAATTTTACAACTTCTTTTAAAAATTTAGATTTTTTAAATTCAATATGCATTTATGTGAGTGCACATTTTAAGTATGCGTCTTATATGTTTTGATTAAGTTGTTATTATAGACATTTAAATTATCTTATCTTTGTTGTCTTAGGTAATTTAAAAAACATTATTTTTCATATAATTAGAGAGAGAGAATTATTCTTTTAGTAAATAAAAATCAACATTGTTAATGAGAATATATACAAAGCAATCCCATTTTTGGAGAGCAAAAATGTCTGCAAGATCTGCATCATCGTTAAGTTAATTATAAAGAAGAATAAAAAACACACAAAAACATACTAACAGTATGTCAGTATTTTCTCGATTCAATTAGAAAATAGAAAATGTATGTCTTGAAATTTAATTGTAAACGTCTTCCTTTTTAGTATATCTTTAAATGTTCTTTTACAAAAATTTAAATTTTAAAAAACATTTTATGATGTTTGTAAAAAAATTATTAGTTTGTTATTTCTATGGCTTTCACACACACTTTATTTTAAATGTGTCCCAAGTATTTTATTAGACTTTATTTATTCCCATAACAAGATCCAACATTTTAATTGTTTTTAAAGAGCGAATATATTTATTTATTTATTGAATACTTTTCCTTCGATCATTTTATTTACCCTATTTGTTGGATACATATTTTTATTCATTTTTCTATTTATTGAGCTCCTTTTATTCTGGTATCTTAATATCATTGTCATTTGAGTCTTGGGGTGATATTTGGTCACCAAGAGTTAATAATTTAATAAGATAAATAATAATAAACTAAAGATAGCAAAACTAAGATTATACGGCTTTTTCTTTCCATTTTGCAATAGGTATTAATTTTTAGACTTTTTTTAAATGTAAGTAAAACACTCAAGGCAGGACTTTTACATTACAGTATAAGTGTCTTTAGATAAATATGAATAGAAAACAAAGTAATATTTTTTTGTATAAGTGTGATTTAAAAAAACTAGCACTGCTAGTCATTTTCTTCAGAATTAATATGAACCCCCGTTAGGTTTCAGTAATGCCAATTATTATTCTTAATTTTCTTTATTCAAATGTAAATAAATTTTACTCTTACAAAAGATCAAATATGAATAATATATTTATCTTTTGTGCAATCAATCAAAAAACATTGTTCTAATTAGAATATTATTTAAATATTATATTGTATGGGCCTTACCTGAAGACATCTAATTCTATTTTAAAAGTAATTGAGAACTCTCTACAATATTATTTAATCTAAAATTCTGAATACAATAATACTGATACAATAATTACAATAATTAATCGGATACAATAATTAAATTTATCGTTAAACTTCTTAAAAATTCATTTAAAAAGAGTTTATTTAGAAATGCGGTTTTGGGAACGTTAATTATTTGGCTACTTTCACTCTGATAGAAACATTAATATTTGCAAAATGTCTATAATACGAATGATTTTTTGCATTTAAGGTTTAATCTCATGAGTAAATAAATTAGGAAAAAATAGTAAAATATGATTCTTCACTAATCATTTTATTTATTAAACATTGGCGATTTAAAATATACTTTATAAGAGAATATATAATACATTTTCTCAACATGCTAAGTTTTTTTAAGAATTATTGTAATAATAATACAATACTTAACTTTATGAGTAATAAAGCAAAATTAAGTGGTTCAAAATATTTCAAAACACTCATATGTGTAGAGTAGGAATTAATAAAAACATTACTCCAATAAAATAAAAGAAGATATTCTAATGAAACAACAAATTTTATAGATTACTAGCTAACCCGGCTAGTGGATATTTTGGTAGTCAAATAAAAAATAACTAACTCATTTTAAGTGTGTTGAGATGTGGTACATGACTGAAAGAGGAATGATGCGCTGTGAACGATGACGGCTTTTAAAGTAACAAAGCACCAAACATTCCTTTTTTCCGTACCAATAAGTAAACCGTTCATAGGTTCAGGCGGTGTTTCAATTTCCGGTAGTTGCACTTTTCTTGACGAGCAACACATCCCGGCTGGCTCATTTTTAAATTTAAGCGCATTACAATGCAGACATTCCTTGTCCATAGCACCAATTGTCACATTCGAATGAGCGTAATATTTAACATTGGGCTCATACTCGAATCCTAGACGACGGAATGAATCGGATGTAAATGCTCGATGTACTTGTTGGCGTTGTTGGCCATTTGCTCTGAGTGTGTCAAATAGGAATCGACGCGCTTGTCTTTGTTCTAATCGTCTTTGTTGATTTTGTTCAACTCTTGTGATTGTGATTTACGCAACTGGGCCATATTCACACGCCCATCTTCATTATCCTATTGGATTTGTTCGTCTGTCCTTTGAGCTCTTCTATTTCGCATGGCTGTAGATTTAGTAATTCGACGACCTAAATAAGACCCTTTGCGTCTTGCTGGCATTATTTACTGTACAAAACACACATATAGATCAAATTGAAATATTTAATGCTAGAAAACAGTATACTGATAATGTATCTGTTCTTTTATTATTTTACCTCTACCTTTCACAATTATAAAATACGTATATATTTCTCTTTACATTGAAAATGATTCCCGAAAATTTTCAGCGCACTGAGAATAACAGTTTTATAAATTGGTGTTTAATAATAAATAAACTAATAAATAATAAATAAGAACTCAAAATGTCTGAAAATATGCAGAAATGGTTAGACACAGATAACACAATAGTTGTTACTGGCGAGAGTTCGTGACACGTGTTGAAAACTATTGATTCATATGAGATCACTTAAATTAACTGAACGTGAGAACTATCTTGAGCAAAATGGGAATAAATATTATAGCACAGCGAATTGATGATACATTTAGTATAAGAATATACTTAATATGAGAGTTCACTGAGAAAGTAGTTCACTTAACGATAAATGTCCGGAAGCCAGAAGGAATTCGTTATCTCACCATAATATCTGCATAAAAATCGCCAAATCCAAAGGCCCCGCCTTTACTACACTTGAACCGATTTTAGTTCTAAAAATGAACTTTGTAAAACGTTTTTCATTATGTTTTATATGTTTCAGCATATTCATAAAAAATAAATTTTGGCGGAATGATCCTTCAATCATCTGTGCTTTTCGAAATATCATAAAACTCTTTCACATGGAATAAAGCTCAACAGAAATATATTATTTACAACTTCCCTAAATGACCATGATGTATTTTCCTTCCCATAATTTTTCTCTGGGTCTGGGTTTTCTTTTTTCTCTGACAAAGTAGTATTTTCGCATCTGGCGCAAAATCGATTTTCGACGCCAATCGAAACAACAGACAGGGGTTTTAAGGTTTTTAATTAATATCTTATCAACTAATTGTAATATTGGAATGAAAAATAGTTTACGTCCTATTCTCAGACCTACTGAATATACGTACAAAATTTCATAAGATTCGGTCCAGTCGTTTCGGAGGAGTTTGGCTACAAACACTGTGACACGAGATTTTTATATATTAGATAAAGTATTGAATAGCCATATCAAATTATTTTTAAGAACTTACCCTTTTCTATAATTTTTTAAGCTAAAATACCTTCACACAATATTTAACGAAAATTTAACAATTGTATTATTAAAAGCTTTCAAGTTAGCTTTACATTTAAAAATTATTTCAATTATTTCTTCTATAAGAAGAGGTTACTAATATTCAAAATTTGCTTACGGATGCTACATTTCAGATTGCAAAGATTACAGCAATTATACGGCATTAAAGAGATTTATGTCATTATTTTTTATTTATTTTATTTACTCTCGAGATTAAGTATTTGCAAGGAAATTTATTATCTCAAGACAAAGAGCAAACACTAATTTTCTTAGCAGACATTAAGTTTAAGAAATTTTGCATTTTCTTATTAAGCATGGTAAATAATTCTATTTTAATAAAAGTTTACTAGATTTTAAATCTTATTTATTAAAATGAAGTGAAATGATTTTAATTATGATTTTTGTGTAATATGAGTTTGTATTTTCCAATAGAAAAAAAATAAAAGTCTTTTAAAATAAGTTTAAAAAATACTTAAATTCTTTTATACGTAAAATTTTATGTACGAATTATCTTTAAGACATATGCTTGATTTTAAAATAAAACATGCTTTTGAATACTGTCTGTGTATCAATTAAACCTATGTTATAAAGGAAATTATAGATAAAACCTAAAATTGGAAATCTTGTGTACAAACCTGTTTCTGGTACAATCTACCAACATTATCTTCTATCCCTTGCGTTAATTGTCTCAATTGCTGCACGTGCTTTTCATGAATGCATCCCACCTGAAAAGAAAATAATTTTGTCCAAGATTTTTTTATGGTAACATAACAAACTAATGCCCTATGTTGAGACCAAATTTAAATGTATACATCTCTAGCTATTCTTAACAAAATTAATTCTTATCCATATTAAAAATTCTGAAGCTGAATAATGCGAAGAGAATCAATATTTTGCTTTCAAATATAACTTTTATCCTATCTAAATTACATGTAAATTACAAAAAAATAGGAAATGTAATCATTTAAAAGAATTGTCCTTAATAGCTTTCGTAGTTCTTTTCACAGTTGTATAAAATTAATATCAAATGTCAATGACTTAAACAGAACTAAATTGCGTGATTTTTGAATTAATTAAGTTAATTGGCATAATTAACTACAAACATGAATTTTTTCCCTTTATATATATCCTTGTTTGTTTACTTGTGTCACTAGTTTTGTCATCATAAAAGAAGCCTCGATTTCAAATTTCGTAATATTTTGTCTGAAAGCTTCTCAGGTATGGGAGGTTGTAAAACTAGGTCCTCTATGTTGAACAGATGGTTGAAAATATTTTTAATACAAAATATTCCTACATAATATTTTTAGTATTAAACTAATTGCTTAATATTTTTTCTTAATTCTAAGAAAAATCGGGAAAGTAATCCAATTATCCAAATATTATGATTACATTAAATACAGTTACAAAAAAAATGAATTGTAATTTATTAAATTTTTTAGATATTTGAATTCTTTGTTACATAAAATTCACTACATTTAAAATATTACGCAATTTTTTTCCAATAGTTCAGGATACATTCAAATTCAAATTTTCCTCCGCAAAATGCTCGGTATTAAGAGTTTTTAAGTTAAATTAAAATATTTAATGTTTAAACTGAGAAAAATAGAACTATTAGTTTGTGCGAAATATTTTTTTCTGGTTATTTTCTTCAAATATATCTTATTAATTAAATCATATTTTTATAAAATAAGAAGTATATGTTATTTAAAACCGCTTTGTACATAATATTACGCAAATAATTTGGATTTTAATTGAGCAAAAAAAGGTAACATGCACTTATACATTTTCTTTAAACCTTAAAGACATATATGATGTAGTTATAAAAACATATCACTGTGTAAGCAAAATTTTATGTTTTCTGTGTAAAATAATGATAGCTAGGGAAACCTGTATTTACTAGACTCTCTAATTATGGCTATTTAAAAAATGTTCTTGACAGCTTTACATATTACTTCACATAAAGTTAAGTGATTAAACTATCATTTGAATAATATTCACATACTTACTTCCTCAATATTTATGAAAAGAATATCCACTTCTGCCGATGTAATAAGATTATATTGTTTGCGTAAGGGTATTATAAAATGTTCCTTTCCTGTTAAAATGGAGTTCAACAAATCCTCCTCACATAGTAAGAGCTTCAATAGCGCTCTTTCTCTTCTCCATAACATTATTTGCGTATCCTAGATAAATTCATAAAGAAAAATTATACAGAAATAATAAATCTGAGTTAAACAGCGGTGTATAATTTATATTTATTCTAAATATTGCAATATATATAGCTATAAATATATAAATGCCTTATTCTATAAATATTATAAATCAGCAATGTTATACAATAGATACTATATTATTAATATATAACTAACAGAAATCGCAAAGTTTGTTTTCATCATTTAGTCATGATTAATACTTACTACTAGTGATTCTTAAACATGGAATCAGAAATATAAACCTTAATTTTAACAGAAATTTTTTAAATATTTATAAGAAATAAATATTTGTAAATGATTAAAAATATTTTTTTCTGATTGTTTTATATCAGTAGTATAATCTCTTAGCGATAAAATATTTTTAGAGGAACTAAACTTCAGCGTTTCTTCATAAAAAAATGATAATTGATAAAAAAAATTATATCATATATATTTATGCCCTCCCTATTTATAGCAACACAATATTTTATCTAACTAATATCATTATATTTCTTTAAATTAGCTTTTCAGTTATTTATAAAGCACTTTATCTTCCAAAATTTTCTGCTTCCAACCAATTAGGAGTACTAGTGTCATTTTTAGTGATGATGCTTATAATTCTTATAAACTTAGGTTTGAGTCGACTGTTTTAAATTTTGCCATATGCATAGATTAAAACCAAAATGATAAAATGCTACGAACAAATTTATAAAAAAGAATCTAAAAATTTTATTTTGTTCAAAAATTATGGTAATTTTTTTTAAGTTTTTAAGCAGGAAATTCCCTCACAGAATGCATTAATAATATAATTCAAGACTAAATATGTTTCCTTTCATCAAATTTTACTATTTAATTTATTTAATACCGGCTAAATGCTCATCGTTGAAGATGCAGTTGAATTTTTTTACAAAATTATTTTTCATGGCAGGCTTTAGAAGAAAGGTTAAGCCCGGAAAGAACTGTAAAAAAATAATTAACACTAAACCTAATACCAAATTTATCTTGTTCAAAATAATTTCTTTATTTTAATAAAAAGAGGGAACTAGGAACATGTTCAATATTTTCATAGGTTTAGTTTTCAGTAAAAGTTTCACATGAAATGTATTCTCCATTATTTTCTGAATTCCAAATTGAATATAAAGATTAATATACAAATTTATGGATACAAATATTACAAACATTTATACAAATTTAAATAGAAATAAAAATTTCTCTTTATTTTCTCGCAGTAGTATATAAGGGTTGCTCAAATGAAAAGTGGAAACATACAATTGTGTCCAAATGATTGCAGCTATAGCAATGCTACCGAACATGTATATAAAGAGAGGTAGGAGGTCTATTCCACATATACGACCATGCAATGATGAAACCTGTTCTTGGTAGAGGAAAAAGATCAAAAGTAAAATCGTGCTATTCGTGGATGCGTCCATATCGGAGCAATGCGATGTAGTATGGTTTCTGATAGCGGAAGGTGAGCTGAATGTGGGAAATTATCAGCAAATGGAGTTAGTCTAATACAAGAACTACATAGTTCGAACAATTGGTGTGAAAGTTTTCGAGAAGGGGGCAAACGATACCGCAATATAGCAGGGAGTGGTTGGTCAAGTTTTCGATGACAGTCATCCCCCACACAGCCCAGATGTGGCAACCAGTGATTATTTCCTGTTCACGAGGTTGAAAGAGCACTCATCCGGCAAATAGGTTCTCTTCAGATAGTGCTTTGAAATCATCCACCAAGAGCTGGCTCAATGAACAGGGGCCTGATTTCTACGAAGACGGATTAAACAAATTGGTTCTGCGTTCTGATAAATTCCTAAACAGACTTGGTGATTATGTCGAAATGTATGGCTCCAAATTCCATCTTGTATTTTCTGTCTATTGTTAACAAATATTTCTTTATTCGACTTGCAACCTTTTTTTTCGATCACTCCTCGTAATATATCCTTACTTTCTTTTATTCAAAAGACATATACTTTAAGAAACAAATACACTCTGCATCATAAAAAGCGAAGCCCGAAGCAGGAGGTGTCCGAATGGGGTGGTAAAGAGTATGCCCATAAATTACGATGGAAAGATTCAGTGAACCGACTAGCTGAATTGCCAATACATTGCAATAGCGCGTGTGGAGGGTGTATAAAACAGAAGATATTCCCATGCTAATGCAAAGCTTTTATACGAATGTGGTTCCAGCGACCCGTGTGGATTGTACCAATACCTCGAAAATAGGTTCGTGAATAGTATGTGCAGATGTCACTATTTGAGAAATAATTTGCAATTTGTCTACAGGAAATATGATGGTCAAATAACAGGATTGCTTCACATCAATGATGTTACCATTCACCATGTAAGCAGGAATGAAGGAACTAAGACTATAGAGAAAATAAAAAAGTGTGAAAGTCGTCCTTGAGCGAAAACAAATCAAGAGAACAGAGTGATTATCGGAACGGCACTCACGACTCCTGATGTGTCTTTATCAACGATCTAATGTGTAACTGGGACACAAGTGACTGATAGGTGACTCGGCGAACGAGGATAATGTTACAGAGGCCATTGTGCCAACTGCCTCTCACCATTTCCCACCACTAAGAGTGCTTGTATGGTGCCGAAAGCATTTGACTTGGAATCATAGCTGGGACCAACAAGTCCCACTTTAAACTGAGCCTTGATGACGAGCGAAGAAGTGTCTGGAATTGTCCAAGACATGAGTGGTAACTCCCCTGACTGTCATCCGTCATACAGCCCAACATCCAAGAGTTATGATATGAGGTGTTATTTAATTTGATATCCTGATCCCTTTAGTTCTCCTCCAGGACAGCCTTAGATAAAGGTTGATGATATTACATGCCCGTAATGTTTCCCTTCTTTTTGCGACCTCTGAACATACATTTTAAGGGGATAAATCCTTGTAACACACAAAATGCCTTTTTACTGCTTGTCTTCCTACTTCTCGGATACTTTTCTGGTCAGTGCGATTGCCAGAACTCCCCCCAATAGAAAAAGTTTGGACTTTGAAGAGCCGGTGTCTCGGGTCGTCTTTAGAAAGCTCCAATTTAACTAATCAATTTGAATACGTATAGCAGTGAACCAATACCGCTGGAGGACGACACCCGTCAACTGTACAAGTCAATGCCCAGGGGGATAACAGCGTACACAAGAACTACAGGTGGCCCAAAGTATTATTGACCTTGTAATTGTATTTTCTGAATAAAGCGTTCAACAACATACTGCTAGAGAGTTTCGTTTTCAATATTTATAGATCACACTTACTGATTTTCACTCCTTTCTTGGTGTCTCCCTTTTTATATTAGAGTGTTTATAAAAAAAAAAAATTAAAATTTAACAGCATTAATTAAAGATTCAAATAATTAATTTGAATAGCATTAAATTAATTTTAATAGAAATTAAATTTTAATAGCATTAATCTTATAAATTCAAGAAGAGTCTATAATAAAACAGCAAGAAATATCTTTCCAGCCGCATACCTGTATTACCATCTTTGTGCCTTTCTTCGTAAACGATTCCTTACGACGCAAACTTGTTTGTCTTTTCCTTGTCGACAGTTCTCCTTCAGGACGAATGATCTCCAGTTCCATTATTTCCTTAACATTTCTGTTAAATGACAATAAGTAATAAAAGGAGATATCTTTTAATTGATTTTACACACTACAACAATATCTCAGGAATTTCTCATAGAATATGAACAAACGAGATTAATATTACAATAATAATTGACATACGTGTATAAGAAAGACAATGTGAATTTTTCTTTTAACCGAGCTATATTTATTTATATTGTAACCTAATAAATACTTTTTATAGTTCCATGTATTGTATTCATTTAAATGCGGCTGTTTTTTGACAAAATGCTTAGAGTTCACAATCTTTTTCCTTTGTGGATTTCCTAAATCCGAACTTACATTATATGGAGCCCTCGATATGTATTAGTAATTTGCTATTTGTGTAATTGTCTTGAACTTCAAGCATCTTATTAAGAAATATTTAAAATAAAAACCAAAAAATAAAATTTCAAAATGGACTGAACACTTATTTATGAGATAAGAGTTTTTCTATGGAAATACTTACGTAAGCATAAATCACTAGAACAACGACGTTCAAGAAATTTTATCACACTATCGTTTGCTCACGATGAAAGGAGACAACCTCCGACTGATTTTCATGATTAAATGGTATTTAAATAAGCATTTCTTCTTCAAGAATCTTCAATTGGTAGAATTTTCTTCATATGTAAAAATCGTTCCAGAAAATATAACTATCGTCTAATTGGAAGTTTCTGAATATTTTTATCATATTATTTTATTTTATTATTATTATTAAGCTTTTATTGTAATATTTTATAATGAACTTCTTAGTTATTTTTATCACTACTCATATATATTTTTGTGGACTGCTCCAATATCGTGCTAAGGTAAAAAAGAGTACTTTTTTCCTCCAAAATCTATAAAGCTTCTGTTTATTTTGCTGTCTAGGTATTATAAGTACAGTGGAAATAATCTGTTGAATTAACATATATATATCCTCTGGAAGACATTTCTCTCAACCGCAACCACACAAGTCAAATACACAACAAAGTGCACTTACACTAAAGTAAAGACATTTCTCTCAACCGCAGCCACAGAATTAAAGTACACAATATGAACTTAAACTTTATAGGAAAGAGAAAGGTAAAGAAAAATGGACTCATAGATGGCGGAGGTTGATTAATTGTTTAATAATGTCTATTGGCTGCAAATCTCTTAAATTTTATCCACGGTCAAAAGATGAGGATGACATTTAAGCTGATATCCAACTGTTTAAACACCAGCATAAGGCCTCGGCAATTTTTACTGGTGTTTTAGTTCGTCTACAAAGCGGAAATTTATTGCCACTAGACTTCGAACTCACAATTTGACAGCAACAATACTGACCAAAGTTTTGTGACTTTGATCTCTCAAATACTGATACAGTTGACTGACGATAATACGAAGTTGAAGGAACCAATAAAAAACTTCGAATTATCAAGTGTTCAAATTATCAAGAGGGTAGGGAAAAACTTCTAAAATACACGAAAAGAAATTTTTCTAACACATTTAAATTTGAAACTAAGTAATAAAACAACAATTGTACATTTGTATGAAATTATTTTAAAGTATTTTTAAAAGTACGTATTATATATACAATATAAATATTATCAAAAGTTAAAAGTCCTGTATTAAAAGAATATATTTATGTATTAAAAACTATTAAAAGAGTACAAACTATACATACTTAATTTTTTGACGAAAAAAATCTGTTATCTTTTTTTTGTTTTATGGCATTCAATCTAACTTTGTCAATAGATTTTTTTAGAATAAATGAAGCTTAAAAAATGTCCACATCAACATGATTCTGAAGGGAAAAGTTGCGTAGGTTGCTTAGGGACACTAGAGCCTCTGTCAGAGTTATTGGAGTCAACTCCGATGGTCATCAAAGGGGCTACGTTGCAGGGAAGACAGCAGAGACAATACAACACAAAGCATGTAAGCTCCAACTGAACTCTACATGATAGTGAGTATTTGAATTATCAGGAGTTTTATTAGATCACTTCGGATTATCGCGTGTTATATTCTGGTCAGCCACAGATTTTATTTGGAAATATTGAATGCACAAAACGTATTGTTTTAGGTCAAAATATCAAGAGTTTTTCTAGGGGCTGAAGATATACTTCGAATTAGAGAGAGGTTCGTATTATCGAAGGTTCGAACTTCTGAGAGTCGACTGTAGTCGAAAGGAGGACAAACTAGCCCTAACAGGCTAGTGATCCAATTTTAACATTTTCTGATCGCTTACTGCTGTATTTCATGCGCAGGTTAGCAGTTTAGAGGAAACATGTTCTTTCCAAAATAGAATTTACATTGAGATAATTATTGTTTAAAATCTTTACATAGACTTAACAATTTCATACCAGTAATATTACGTTACTTTTAAATGAACAAAATTCCTATATATATTAGTAGTTGCCAATCGGTAGCCCATGGACCCATGGTGGTAACTAATAAATTGGGACACTATCACACACACTAAAAATATTTAATACTTAAATAAACTTTTTTTTCATTTTTTAAAAAATAATTATTTTATATATATTTATTACCTTCAAAGGGTGCATTTCACATTAATAAAATAATAAAATTTTGATTATCATTAAATAAATGTATTTACCTTCCCCCCTCTAAATTCATAGTATTGGTGATCCAAATATAAAATTATACATTTAAGGGTCCATGAAATTTTAAAAGCTGAACACCGCTGTAATACATCTATGACTTGTGTTAAAATTATACATTACACTTTTTCAAATTATTTCTTCAGAAACAGACATTCCAGAAACTATATAAAACACTATTTTTCAATCCAAAGCGGTGAATCTCTTAGAATTTGTGAGATAATTTATCATACAAATATAACGACTTTTAAATTTGTTAAAAAGTATTGCACTCTGGATCTGTACCAGATTATATTTATATTTCCTTAATGAAGTACATTATTCTATGTATGCATATATATATATATATATATATATATATATATATGTGAATACCAACACGAAAAATCACAGTAGAATTCTTTTGATAAAATATGATCAATTTTACTTACTTAACGATGTTTTCAATTTCTTCTTTTCCTTTTTTTGATACTGAAATTTTATCAATAGCTACTATTTTGTCTCCTGGCATAACTCCTGCTTTCTCTGCTGTGCCACCTACAATAAGTACATGAAAGTGTAAGTAAATGAAAAAGCCAAAAAAAGTTACTAGAAGTCTCTTTATTTTTTTTATTAAAGACACTTCCTGCAGCTGTTAAAATTCCTAAAGGTGTTACCAAACGTTAGAAGTTCGATATTTATTAGATTACACAAGTCGCTAAGCACGACAAGCTTATGAAAACTGTATCCTGTCCCACCAAATTTAGCTAAAAGTTTAAGTGATATAAAAAAACTTATTATTTAATTTTATGAATTGATATTTAACTACTTTATGAACATGTAAACGAAATTCAGATTAACTTCCAGAAATCTATTAATGTTGTATTCTCACTATTTGTTTTTAAATTACTGCTTAAATAAGTAATGAAAATTTATATAAGAGTTGAGTATCAGTACAATTCCAGATATTTACATAATCCTTCCAAATGCATTCAGAAAATTTTTAGAATAATTTAAAATGCATTCGAATTAATTCCTTTCATAAAATAAACCTCACATTTGCAGTTTTCTCCCATTTTTCCTACATGATAAACAGCTTACAAGTACCTTTTATTCGAACACTCCTGATAAATTCTCCCTAAGACTAATCTCTTTCAATAAATATTATTCAAAACTCTTTTAAATCATATTCAAAACATAAAATCTTGAGTTATTCATTTAATTTAAAAGAAAAGGTACTTATTCACCATTGAGAAAATTCTCATTCACCTTTAACAAAATTGCTTATTCATCTAGAATAAAGTCATATTTATATCATCATTTATTTATCATATATAACTATTAAACTATTCAATATATCAATTTATATGTATATGTGCTATTTTTATCCTACAGTATTTCATTAGAAGTTAGCGAAAATTCTATTTAAGCTATATATATATAGTCAAAATTTCTTTACAAGAGAGACATGAATATATATATATATATATATATATATAAATTTTAAGATAACCATTACTTGGGAAAAATGTATAAATGAATAATTTTTTCTTATATTTAGTGTCAGTTGAGTTGGAATATACATATAAAATTGTTTCAAGAATATTATTATAAGAAAAAATTATTTAAAGGTAATATTTTCGCAAAAAAATGAAGGTAGAATGACATATTTTCAAAACATTCTCCTTTTATGAAAAACTCTTCTATAATAATAATCTTTAGCTAGCACTTAAGTTCACGTAAATTAAGATAGACACAGTAGGTCTTGGCTCTCATGGGTTTTTACGCCACTGAGTTCCGTTCAGTGCATAGCTAGGACTTCTATAACTTAAGTCGGGGGCGCAACAGCCCATGAGGGCCAAAGCCTACTGTGCCCAACTCAGTATGCGCGACCTTGGGCCCTGAGGTGCATGAGGTTCCAGTCAGGTGGTCAGTCTGACGCGAAACTCCCAGTTCTAATTTCCCAAGCAAGCTTGGTGCTCATTTTATCAACCCACTGAAGGGATGAAAGGCTGAGTAAACCTAGCCCAGCCCGGAGTCTGAACTCGGACCTGTGGTGTGGAAGCACGAGGCACTAACCACTCAGCCACTGGGCATCTAAGACTCCTATACCAAGGTTTTGTTAAATTTGGAAAATTCACTCTATTTTCAGAGTTACGATCAATTGAAATAATAACATGCTTTTGTTAAAACTTTTTTAAACTGATATATTAAAAATAATAATAAATCTACTTCTAAATTATATATTTCAAAAATTTTAGTTCAACACAGTATAGAAGTAAAAGCTATATATAAGCAAAATAATGTTATTATAGAATCATTTTTCTTACAAAAGGAGAGTGTTTTAAAAATATGTCATTCTTTCTTCGTTTTTTTTTTCAAAAATTGGTCTTTAAATTTTTTTTCTTATAGTAATATTTATAAAACAGTTTTACATGTATATTTCAATTTAACTGACACTAAGTATCACAAAAATTATCCATTTATACGCTTTTCAAAATCACGATTTCAAGCGCGGTCAGTCAGCTTAAGACATATTATTGAGTTAAATTTTCCCATTTAATTAATAAATGTATTGTCGTTACCTTCATTCACAAAATCGATGATTGGTGGTTTTGTCCAAGCAACTGTGAAACCAAAACCCGACGGGCTCTTCGGAACGGCAATCTTAACAAATTAAAAAACTATTTTGCATTATTCATTTTTTAAAACTGACTCGAAAAATTAGTTAACATCAATTTTTACTCTAAGCATTACGTTTTAGTCAAAGTTGTTTTATATAACTAAGCATCAGAAAAATATGTAATTTGGGATCTTATCTACGTCATTTGTGAAGAATATGTCTCAAGAAAAAAATTATATTCATTTAAAAAAAAGACTCTTTTACGGCAAATTTTTTTCCCATATTCAAAAAATTCATTTTTTTAGAATTTTTATCTCAATTTTTTAAGTACGCAATAAGTCTATTAGGCAAGCCAGTAACGACATTACATTCTATTCGAACACGTCACTGTACGCGCGTGACTGATTTAAATTACGTTAATCAAAGTAAGCACTGCATCTTTTACTGTGGAGTCCACATATTTACTAATGAAGTCAGTGTAAAAAGTTTATCGTCTGCGACTGCCAAATAATGGACGGTCTAGACCAGAGGTTCCCAAAGTTTTTTGTCTCATAGACCCCTTGCCATGTTTTTTGGTTTCGGGTAGTCCCCTGCTTACTTAATGTTGATTTATTGCAAATTTATCAACTTAAATGTCTTTTTGACAGCTAGTACTACTACTTACTTTAAAAGAATCAAATTTCTAACTGCGAATTAAATAAAAATAATTTAATTTAATACATAAAACAACTTTTACAGAAAATAACTGAACAACAAACAAGTGCTTTTACGGAGAGGAATGAATCTGGTGCTTCAATAACAAATTTTCAAGATTAATCAATCTAGTTAGGTTTAACCCTAAATCTCCTTTGTTAGTAAGTGTCCGTTCCCTTCTTCCCTTCTTTTTTGTTTTTGAAATTGGAAAACTCTCTGAAACTCCCTCATTAGAAAAAGCAATTAAAAACTTTCTCACGATATTCCATAATTCGCGACAAATAACAGGAATGTCTTTTTAAAGCCAAAACTGCTGACATCCATTTCTAAACTTTATTTTAAGATTATTAGGGCCTATTCTTATCAGTTCCTATTGTAATATGACCTTTTTTGTTCAACTGGACTTTACGAATTCATTGTCTACTGTGGTTATTACTATAAAAAAGGCAATCTCAAACCTAGTTTTAAAATCTGAGTAAGGGCATTTAAATATTGAACGCTGGTTAAAATGTCCTGACAAATCTGTCTGCAATTTGTCTGTGACAAATTGAGAAAATTCACAACATCCAATATTATACTTCATCAATTGAATTCTGGAAATAAATGCTGAAATGGTCCTTGTCTTAATAAAATTTATACTGTCGTCTAGTAGCCACAAATTAACCTCACTAAATTTAGTAATTAAATCAATTAAATTGATAAAATTTGCTTTCCACTAGATCATTTTTTTTTTAAGATTTAAGTCACGATCTGGTTTGATGGGAGCCACTATTATGTAGACCCCCATTTACATCTCATGGACCCCTAAATTATTTTTTCTCTGGCGTGGACCCCTTGCAGGTTGTCATAGACCCTGAGGATCTATATAGACCACTTTGGGAATCACTGGTCTAGACCCAAAAAATCTTGGAGAGTTTTCCAATCCAATGTTGAACAACTTATTACATTCTGATGGGTAGTTCAGTAATAATAAGTCATTACTTTTGGATACTTTAAGCCCGGATATCTTGGATATTTATAGCTTTAGTTATTGCCCGGTTCATATTTAATATTGGACTGTCCAAAGATTCCATAATACTATTTTATATTAATGTTATTGATACATCCATTGAAATATCTCAGAGCATAGCTAAGACTAAATGATTTTTGGAATAATTCTAGTTCCGAGAGGAATTCCTTATCTGGGAAATAAATTTGATTAATTTTACATAAATTAATTATACATTATTCAAAAAATAATAATAAATTAACAAAAAATAATCTAGTAATGTGTTGTGATGAATGTAACTTCTAAAAGATAAATTATATTTTAAATTTGAATTATAAATCATATTTGAACTAATTTTAGTTTTTAAATATTATAGAGAATTACTTGATGTATTAGAAGATTATGCTGTAGACGAAAATTTTGATCAAGTTATAATATTTTATTATCATTTCAAAATATTTATTTCAAAATATTTTAACATTATACAATTATTTTTACTTAAATTTTCAGACAAATTTGCATGCTAGGAAACCTCTAGTTTAAATATATGATATCAATTTTTAAAAAGTAAAAGGGAAAAAAAATCTAACAAATGATAGCACAAAAATTTAACTTGATATTGTACTAGTTTTGTTGGTGATATTTGAAACCTTTTTGTTCCTCCTTTTTTATCCATCTCCCTTTTTGTATAAAATTTATTCCCTCGTCTATTCATTTTACAATAGTATAATCATCAAAAATATTCTTTAACAAATAAAAGCTTGATAAGCATTTCTGAAATATTTTAAAATACTGAAACATAAATATATTATATATATATATATATATATATATAATACAAATCAATATATCTAGTCCTTAATTTTTAAAATTTGTTTCTCTTTCTCAAATTTTAAAATTTTGCGATTCACAGATTTTTGTTAGTTTTAAAATTAAAAGAAATTTTGAGCACACTCATTAACAATAAATAAATATTTAACATTATAAATTCATAGATCAAAGACAATAGGCTATCATTTAAAATTTTCAGTTCTGAATTAGTAAAAAAATATTTAGATTTATATAAAACCCACATCATTCATGATGTAACAATTAATATTTTTTTTAAAAACTGCATACTATTTATTTGCAATAGATTTCATATAGTAAGTAAATTCTTAAGGGAGTGAATGAATCTTATAAAATTTTTAATAATTTCACTTACGGTCAAAGTTTTCTTCTTTTCTGAGAGCCATCTGAATGACCTTCGTAGGCCTAGGAAAAAATAGTTAATAAAAATATTCTTAAGAACATCTTTGTTTTCTAAAAATTTGATATAGCTCGCTATTGCTTAATTTTTAAGGGAACAAATTTAAGAATTTTCGTACTATTCATTATTTGCCGACTAAAAATATATTTTAACAATTTAGTCCAATATTTTTCATCTTGAATTTTAAAACTCTTGAAAAGTTTCAGGCTTATAAGCCAACAAAATACTTCATAAATGTGAAAAAATAATGTTATATATATGTGTGTGTGTGTGTGTGTGTGTGTGTGTGTGTGTGTGTGTGTGTGTGTGTGTGTGTGTGTGTGTGTGTGTGTGTGTGTGTGTGTGTGTGTGTGTGTGTGTGTGTGTGTGTGTGTGTGTGTGTGTGTGTGTGTGTGTGTGTGTGTGATATGGTTATAACATACAAATGTTGAGAAATAACTACAAAATATTCTATAGAATTACATATATTTCTTGCCAATTATGTCATACTTTTGTTAATGACAATATAATAATGCAAAATTAAATATTTGTTTTTAAGCGGTACTTATGATCCTCTCAAGCTGAAAAATAAAATTTAGCAATGAAATTGAAAAAATAATTTTTCAGTTAAATATGCAACAAATGGTGAAATGAATTTATTTTGAAAAGCGTCAGGGATAGCATCATAACAATGTATATTTCTTTTACTCAGACATACACAGAGGAAAAATTCGACAGTATTTTAAATGCCTACCCTCTGTTTGAAAAACCAATAAAAAAAGGTGAGCTTTTACAATTACGACATGGATATTTTAATGATGTTTTCGATAATGGCAAATGTGCTATATTTTTTATAGAATACTATTTTCAAGAATAGAGATGAATTTCCAATTAAACTTTAATTTAAAAAATATTTCAACTTTCATATTTTTACTAGAAAGTAAAAGTATAATTCAATTTAATATTTTTAACTATAACAATTCGTTCCTTCCCTAAAATAAATAAATGTTAAAAAAAACAGCTAAAATTTAGCATTTGATCGTTGCTTTCATGTATATCAATAATTTAATATAAAGAGAACAATTAAATTACAGCATGATTTAATTTATAAGTATATATTTTACAGAAATTCGACCTTTAGCTTTGGCCTTTAAGATTAGTAATACTTTAGTAATATTTCTTCAGATGGTTTCTCAGCTATAAAAAAATAATAATAATGAAATCTTTTTACCTGACATTGTACTTTTATTTTTCTTTAATAATTCTGAGTTCGTATCTCATGTAACGCTAGGAACTCAAATCTTCTTTCAGTAATCTGTAAAGATATATTGCATTTTTCATTTAAAAACGAATCTGAATTCTTTGTTAATTGTTAAATAACCCACCAGGCAGTCCCCTTTCTTATCTTAATTTCATTAGAATAACTCTCAGGGCAGCCAATCAGAGAGGTATCTCACCCAGTGTCACAACCAATCCGCAAGTTCCTACTGCCACAGCATTTCTACCAGCACAATACTTACTTCTTTTCCCGCCGAAACCTCAGGAGTGCGACTGCTGTCTCCGCCCACCTGCCTACTCCCGCCGACCAATCAGGAAACAGCCTTTCAGTCCAAAGGAAACTCTATCATCCATGCAGGACAATCCACAGCAAAGGTCACTAAAACATCAGATAGGGGATGGAGGATCTTTTCAGATCCATATCCCTGTGACGTAAATGCAAACGTAATTGTTAAATATGTTACGCTCTGTATTAACATGTGTGCATGTGCACGCGTGTGCATGTACTGCTTCGCATGTTAATAAACCTCCACGAATGCTATGAAATTCTAAAGTTAAAATAAGGGTGATTTGCGCATGTTGAAAGAATCGCAGCGCTAAATGGAAAATAAAAAAAAAAAACAATTACACAAATGCCACATGGTAATCGCGATGTCAGCACACACGATGCTTCACATGAGTTGAAATCTTAGTCAAAATGGTATGCAGATAATTGCTGTGTATTCTGAGAATGTTTCACTACTATGCCACATAACTTACAATCATTATAACATTTAAAAAGTTTTAATTGAACCTTACAATGACCATGTGTAGAGAGTAAGAAAATAAATTATAGTTTTAAAAAAAACTAAGAACACGCTTTTATACTGATTCGGGAAAAAAAAGGAAAAAAAATAATTCTTAATATAAGAATAAAATGATGAACGATAAAGTTAATGTCATTGGGGGTAAAAACGTGGGGTGTCTATAAATATATCAATTGTTATAGTTTCTAACTTCTATTCCGAAATGCTGAGTTAGTGTAAAAAGGAATACAAAACACCCCACGCTTTTACCCCAATGACATTAATTTTCTGGTTCATCATTAAATTCTTATATTAGGAATTATTTTTTTACTTTTTAGTTCGAATCAGTATAAAAGCGTATTTTTTAGTTTTTTTTAAACTATAATTTATTTTTCATTTCTTAGTTCGATCTACAATAAAAGCGTATTTTTAGTTTTTTAAACTATAATTTATTCATTGTTGAATTTATCCTTGAATTTGATATTTAGAGCCGGAATTACGTGGCTGCTGGAATTAATCTTGATCTTTTTGTTTGTTTTATTTGTAATAACCATTGTATTTTACACTTGCATATAATTAGCTTTAAATTTAAAACACTCGCTTTAGGGTTACACCTTCTTCTTTTAGTCGCTAAATCTGGAATTATTCGCCAAATCTGGAAATGGTGTATGGAATTGTTCGCCAAATCTGAAAATGGTATATGGAATTAGTCACCAAATTTGAAAATTGTATATGCAATAAGTTGCCAAATCTGGAAGTGGTACATGGAATTGTCACCAAATCTGATTATCGTTATTCCTGACGATCCTGATAAGGACAATCGAACAAAAAAATGAAATTATTGTATTGTCATCGGTCCTTGCCAAGTATGCAACATTTCTAAATAATCCTATCTTTTAAAGTGGGTAAAAATCGAGTTCTAAGATTCCGTTACATACAAGTGAAACTTATAAAAGCGTGTTAAAAAGAGCTTTAATTAAGGAAATCTTGCAACGAAGTTGAACATCTTCGAAGTAACTGAAATAAAATTTAAACATCCGTCCGTATTTCTTTTAAAAGATAAACACATCGAATTGTGTGAGCAGCATCAAACTATATGCTATCCGTGAATCAGATAAGGAAACAGTGTGATATAAAATTTCCCTAAGGAACTGTTAGAATTTTTTTTTTTTTGAAGACCAATTTTTACATTGTTGGATCAAGATTAAAAGTAGCACTCTACATGAAATAATCTTCAAGAATATATAAGGCTTGTGTTTGCTCAAAAATGCATACAAACAGACAACAAAGAAGCCAGTTTTTTTTTTCATCATTTGCTTTTTATATTTTCTTCGTTTACCTCTAATTCCTTAAGTAATTCCTTAGGTAACAGATTGTATTCAGTGAAAAATATTTAATTTGAGTGGCTTGGATGTGGATTTCATTTATACTAGCGCAATTAGATAAACAACAAAATTATTTTTCAAAAAAAAAATCTTTGGAGGAGGAAGTTACACAGTCTGCCAAACTTTTATTACCAATGGATATTTTATTGTCTTCCTCTGACAAATGTCTCATGCAAAATGGATAGTTTAGCAAGCCAAGATGTGCTGAAACAGAAATTTTTACATTATTATTTGATTTCTTCAGAATTATCATAAGTTTGAGCAAGACAATTATGCTATCAACTAAATGCAACGGCAGCACCAAACAGTAGTTAGTTGCTGACAAAGTTGGTTACTAGATTGTTTAGTTCAATGGTCTTCAGATTTTTTCGACTCATTGGACACTTAAAATTATTAGGTATTTTAGTGTATATTTTAGTATATACTATTTAGTATATATATATTTTAGTATATACTATTTAGTATATATTTTAGTATATTTTAGTATATTTTAGTATATTTTAGTATATATTTAGTATTAAATCTATTAGAAACCCAATTTTACTCTCAAAATTATCTAAAAATAATATTTAAAGTGGAGAAAGAGAACTCTCAAGCTGTTACACACAGGTACTTTATATAAATATAATTATAAAGTATATCGTGTATTTGTTATTTTAAAAAAATTTAATCGAATTTTTACTCATTATTAATATTAATTTGCGATTCAAGAGTTACCTATCCATGCATTATATTTAGTAACTGGGATAAGTGGTTGCGGTTTTTGACACAATCTGTCGAAGTCTAGGTCTATTGAAATAATCTGCAGTCACATTTCATATTCTGCGTTAAATTCCTTATCATATTTTGTTTCTGTAGCCACTCACGTTGGAAAATATTTTTCTTTTAAAAACGTAGTTCAGAATGGCATTAAAATGTTTATAGCTGTATTAGAAATCTTGTGTATTTTGCATGGGGAGAGGGGTATAACCTTTAAAATTTAGAAACTGTTTTTACTTAAATTTAGATTTTTACGTCAAATCTGTTGACAGGTCGAAAAGTTGTTCCCTCTTTTTCATCATAGGTGTTTATTTCCACAAATAAAAGGCACATTTGCCGCCCATCCAGTATGGTAGATATAACCTTCCACTTGTAATTGAGAGGGCTTGGGTTCGAATCCCGAATGAGGCATGGATGTAACCTTCGGAAAAAGAAATCTGACTTTCGCCTGAAAGGGATTCCCGTCTCGAATAGAAAGCAGCGCACGCCTTCTGTTGTATGCTGGAATCATCATTTGTAAAAAAAAAAAGTCTATATTCTTCTGTGTTTGTAATGCATGTTTCTGCCCTTCCTCTCTCGTCTTTATATGTATCTAAGTATAAAACACGCGACAGCAACAACAAACGCATTTTCTATTAGAAAACTAATTAGTTTTTGCAAAACATTGTACTAACAAGTATAAACCTATTTCGTGGAACCCGGAATATAAAAAACAATAGTATCTTAGAAATCTAGTAGATATAATGCATATGAAAAATGTCTTAATATTTTTTATTATATTATAAAAAATTTCAAAAAGTATTACAAAATAAAATTATGTATAAATAAAACTTTCAGTTTTAGTGACTGAAATGAGTTTAAGATACTTGGGGTTATACAAACTTCATAGAGAACGAGAATCCCTTTTACTTATGCTTTTATAGTTTTCTTTTAGAATTTTTATTGTGACTTGTGGAGCCACCTGGGTATGCCTTATAAAACCTTACGGTTCCGTGGAACACAGTTTAAAGACCACTTCTCTCGTCTATTCACTAGATCTCAACGCATACTGAAAATATTTGAGGCCTCTTAGTTCAACGAATATGTGCAAAGAACTTGAAGTATTCCTCTACTGCTGACCTGAAGAATGCTATTGTGCATGCATGGAACAATTTAGCTAAATTTATATTTGAAATTATTCCCAGAATGTGGAAAAAATATTATATATATGTATGTATATATAATCTGATCAAAGAATAAAATTTTTACATAATAAATTAAATATTTATTATTAATAATTTAAGAGAAATATTTTGATTAGCATACTTGTAGTATTAGAAATATTCTTAACCTAAAAAGCAATCTCAATTAAATTAAATAATAAAGTGCTCCTTAAGATTTATTTTCGAGATGTAAAATTTTGAAAACTTTTTCGATATTTATTATTCCCTTTTTCTAAATAGTTCAAGCTATCAATTTTTTTTTTATACGGTGTCTTAAGATTCCTTCCCAAGAATGCATCTTTCATTTATTTTGAAATGCTCACTTTGAGCATTCGGTTAGAGAAAAAGGAAACATACTTTTCTAAAAATGAATTCTAAACATTAAACTTCAAGTTTTTCTGTTGTTGTTGTACAAGTTTAGATTCGCACCTAAGAACTCTCAAAGACTTTCTCTTATTCTTCTCCTGAAAGTTAGAATTCTTCACAAAATATCTAATAATCTTTTGCCTAAAATCAAAATGAAATCTCCCAAGTAAATTTAGATGTTTAGGGTAATCCTTCAAGCAAAAAATTAGATAAGTAAACTAATCAAGAGTTGTGAGACGCATGTGTTTTAAATTTCTTATCAATTTGTAATAATCTAGGAAAATAATCTACTAAAGTGATTTTTTTCATACAGTAACAAGAGAACGCAGAATAATATATATTGCGAAGAGAATGTCAATTTTCCTTTTTTTACAATAAAGATGAATTTCTTAAATGTTCTTCAGTTCAGTACCAATTCTTTATAATACACTACTTTCAGGTTTATTATTAATTTATACAACCATGCATGCAACTCATGTTAAATATCAGAATATTTCTCAAGAAAAAATGTTATCTGAAAAAAAATATATAATATTTTGTAATAAATAAAAGCTGTCTTATTAAAATTTCAATAGCATATTCAAGGAAATTTTTAAATGACAGAAATTATTTTAAAGTTGTTTGGTTTAAACTTTATATCTTATTTGAGTTTATTTTTATTAGTTTGAATTCAATCAAAATAATCCATATCACATAGAATTTTTTAGAAGTAAAGTAAATATTTATAAGTAAAAAACATTACTCATTTCTGAAAAACATTTTCTTCCCGCTTTTAAAATCAAAATGAGATATAATTATGTTCGTCAGTAAAACCGAATAATTTTGTGTTGCCTTAATAATGCGAAAATTATAAATACAAAAATAATTTCTTGCATTAATGACAAAATTTTTACCTACAGTAAATCAGCATAAATTCATAATAAACTTATACTCACTAATTTTTGTTATACTGCGAGAACTTTCTTCGATCCGTAGTCTATGGGCAACTCAACCTTACTGTCTGAATCGATTCCTGATAAGAACATAATCCAATAAAAGGAAGACTTACATTTGCAAAAATCGCAGTCAAGTTATTCAGTTCAATAGTTTTTGCCTTACTTGTTTCTCCATGACTAAGGTTAAATATCTACTGTATTAAAACCATAACAGAAAATTCAGACAAACAAATTTAAATAATGAATTCCGTTAAATTATCATTTGGGATAATATATATATATATATATAATTGAGGAGTTGATTTAAATAACGTGATTATTTTTTAGATTATTTTCAAATTAAATATTTCAGTTGATTTTTCTAATAAAAATATACGCTTCTTAGTCATAAAAATTGTCATATTATGAAAATATTGTTGAATTGCAGAAAAATGGAAGGATGGGTGAACATGCACAGAAGAAAAACTATTACAATTTCAGAATAATTGGAGGATTTATTTTGAAGTTTGATAGTAAAACAAAATGAGAAAGTTGTTAAGAAATTGATCGTTGGATAGGAGGCAAATCGACTCGGTGTAACACAGGCTAAACAATATCTTGGTGTCGGGATAAACTTTCTGAAATGGTTGAAAGGGCTTTCCTATCAGATCTTAAAAGTATCCTATGAGACATGATTAAACAGCCCAATAATTCGAGAAATTGTTCGACAAATCTAAATCTAATTCTCCTCAAAGTGGGCAGTACTCGATCGTTAATTTCTTGTTGAAAAGTAAGTATGAGATGACATGAAATAAACGATAACACAATAGATAATTGAATTTCCTACACTTATTGCTCAAGAAATAATTGGAATCTTAGAGTTTAGTAAATAGTCCAGTCTGAGACCACAGTGTAGATACATACCAGGATCCCTGCATTGGTCTAGCGATATCTAGGCCAATGTAGGGATCCTGGTTTTATTACCATATGCCACACAGACTTACAGTAGGGTGTGAATTAGAATGACATTTTCGTGTTGATTGCTGAACACTTTTTGCTAGACGAACATATCAGTCTTCTAGTACAGCGTATGTATTCTTCGACATTTTGTATTGTGGCTCCTGTGTTAAACCTCACCAAATTTTCTTTTCGAGAAGATAATACCCGAACACACATACAATACGCATTGCTATGAATCTCTTCATGCTTATCGAACACTTTCTTGTCCAGCCTGGTCTACCACGTACACATTCAGGATATATTTGAATGAGCGATACTCAACCTACGACCCGCAGGCCGCATGTGGCTCACCAGCCTTTTCTGAGTGACCTGGTCATGGCCCATTGCACCAACAAATGTAATTATTTAAGAACTTTGTATTAAAAATTTAGCGAGAAATTCTATCAATAAAGCAATCAAATGTATCAATTTTGCTGTAGATGCCATACTGCTGCGAATTGCGAGATAACTTTTTTCTTTTTGTCATTATAATGGTTAGTGATTACAATCAACAGTGGATTAGCGACCATTTTATGGGTGAAACTAATTTTTAATTAACCTTTATGCCTTCCAAGTGAAAAATGTCTAAAGAATATATGTTGTTTCAAGAAGATTGGAATCTTGACTATTTCTTAGAGAAAAACAGACATAAACCAACAACTTGTTTGATTTGTCATGAAAATGTCATATTTAAAAAATATAATTTTGCTCGTCAATATACCACTAAGCACAAACTTTCAATGGCTTTTTTTCTTGAGGATTTCTTTCAGCACGAGATAAATTGGCTTTCTCAAAAAACTCTTTGCAACAGCGAACAAAATATTTAGTCTGTGGTAATACCACAAATGTAGACGTAACAAAAGCATCCTGTAAAATTCGTCACGTTATATATATGAATAAACATATGAAATTGTTAAGGATAAAGACATGAATGAATACAGAAACTGTTAGAGCGTTCCTCAAATGCTTCTGATGTACACTTTGATAAATTCAGTTATTATATATATATATTATATTCAGATATTTTTTTTACTAAAACCCTTAAGTATTTGAATAAATTTGAAACAAAAATGCACAGACAGTTTGAACTAATTTTAAGCAAATAAAACTGATTTCAGTCTGGAATTCAATAAAAACTCTTTACCACCATCCTGCACTTAATAAATTAATATCTGTAATAAAAAAATAAATGTGGTTTTTTTCAAGAAAAAAAATCAAAATATCAAAGTACATGACAGCTTTACTTTTACGAGAGTTGAATGTTTTGTGAAACTTGTAAGTGGCTTGGGATAGTTGATAAAAGGCAATCGAAATTACCCATAACTGGATGAAAAACTTATCTTTTAAGAGACTCTCGTATAAAAATATTTTTTTAGAGTTGAGTTTGATAGAGTTGAATATCGGCTTAAAATAAAATTCAAAATGATGAGTTTTAATTTTTTGATCAATTTTCCGCATTTTAAATGTCTTTGATCTTATATCATGCCCTCCCCCACCCATTAATCCGTATGTTGCGGCCCATGTGAAATAGTTGCCATATGTATGTGGTCTGGCGGGGGAAAAAAGGTACCCGGTTCTAGAATTTTATCGGTTCAACCCAACAGTTGGAAATAATTCATAAGGAATCCTGCAATAAATTAATTGGGAACTTATGATGGGTCTATCCGTGAACCTTTCATTAATCCCCTTGTGGTAAAATTATTCTTTTTAACTGTAAGTTCTGTTGAAAACATTCCCTCGAAAAAGAAGACTAGATTTATTCAAATGAGTTGTTCTACTTAAGCGTTGGCATTTAGGTACGCGATGTTTGTCGACGGATAGTTACTGGATGGTCGATAATGGATAATTGGAGATTAAAAGTGATTAAAATGGTAAGCTAGATTTACGACCGGAGGTCGTATAATTAAGAAAGATATTTACAGCGAATTCTAGCGTAGAAGTCAAGAATGCTCCAAGAGTAAATGGAGTAAATTGTACGTATATGTTAGTAGCCTTAAACCGTGTGATTGCTTTCAGCCTTAGCCATGCATTTCATACCTTTATTTGTGTGGATTAAGAAAAAGGGATAAAAAAATAAATTTGAGTTTAAAACTTGTTATGGCTGATCTTTGTTCGAACACGCAAACACCTACAACCTCTAGTTGGTTGTTATAAACTTTATGAATTTATAGCGCACTGCCGGATAACAGTATACATTCAAGCCAGATATAGATCAATTTTTTATTAATTTCCTTATTTTTAATGACAGAAATCTAGAATAAATTATCCTGTCATTCTGAAATTGTATTATTTTGTATGCATGCTTCTCCTTAATAGTTGATCTTTGTATTTCTTCAAAGAAAGATTTCTTGTTATGCAACTGACTGCAAATTATTAAAAGTAATGATTAATTTTTAATAAATTATAGTACTTTAAAATATTAACATATGTTAACGTGAATTGCAAATTTATTTAAATTGTCTTTTATTTAATCCGAAATGTTGTTCCTTTCAAATTCAAGGAATTGCTCCTTTTCGAAAAGTTTCCAAAGTAAAAATATTTAAAGCAGTCTCTAAAAAGATTATTTAATGTTATTGTTTATATTTATATCTACTTTATAGGGGAAAAAATATTACTGGGAAAATATTCTACAAAGATTTATTCAAGATAACATACCATCAATTTCTCAAAGATTTTTTACAATAGTGTCTTAAAAAATGTTCTGATTTTTTTTCTTGCTATTTTATTAACTTAAATCCATGATTCAAAAAAAAAAAAAAACATAATCAACATTTTCAGAAAAGAATTGGATAAGAAAAAAAATTAATGAATGGGCAGATGAAATGTTAAACATTTTATTTTTAAATTCTATCATAAAAATGTTAAAAAAAAGGGGGGGGAGTGGAGGTTCTTTTTTTTTTTCACCTTATTCTTTTCATTCAAATTTACAATTCCGGTCCGACCAAATTGAATAAACAAATATAATTAATCCATTTTTGCATTAAACTTATTCAATCCAACTGATAGAAAACAGAAATTGAAAGTGATTGAAAAAACAAATTTTATTCACAACAGATATCTGGCTGCTTTGCCCACATTCCGAATTCTAATTGCGCTTGTAATAGTTCTGGAGAACAAAGAAAAAAAAAGAAAAGACTGGCAGGCCACTTACAATGAGTTCCAAACTGAAAATGAAATTATTGTTTACAGCGCTGTCGCGACATGATCAACAGATGCAGAATATTTTGTCTAATAAAAGTAAAATATTTTTCTGTAGAAATAATAGCCAAAAATATGTGCGTTTTAGAACAAGGAAGAATTCTTTTGAACTAAAATGTCAAGTTGCTACTATTATGATAATATGAGCATTATGTATATCAACAGATTGAATAGGTCAGTTAGAGGTCATTGAAAGTACGTTGAATGCAAGGAAGTATACTTTCTATAACCAAAACTGTTACCTGTTGCATCTCTATTTATATATTATCTTTGTTTTTGTAACTCTAGTTCTTCTGATCTGGCAACAAAAGAGTTGTCAATATTGCGGCTGATGTAAGAACACGAATAAAAAGCTTACGATCGAGAATAGTTTTCTTCTGTTATTTTTAATCATTTTAAAGAGATGAATCAATTCTAAAAAATATTTTTATTTATTCCATATATTATTCGCGACTAACTCATCTACAAACTGGTGACTCAAAGATATTCAAAATCTGATAGATGAGAATAACGAAATGGCTGTCGCGAATTCCAGCGAGCAAAAATTTGAAGCTTATAAGGTAAGCGTAAAAATTCCTCCTTTTTGGGAAGAAAAGCCTGAAATATGGTTTTTCCAAGTTGAGGCTCAGTTTTCTATTGCTAATATAAATTAGGAAGAAACTAAATTTAATTACCTTGTAGCTCAATTAGATCCAAAATTTATTGAAAATATATGGGATACAATTCAAAGTAATGAGAAGAATAAATATTATTGTGCTAAAAGTAGACTTTTAAGTACTTTTAAAGAAAGTGAAGAAAAAAGCCTTAAAAAATTGCTTACTGGAATTTCATTAGGTGACATGAAACCCAGTCAACTTTTGAGGAAAATGAAATCATTGGCTGGAGATAATATCACAGAAAAAGTTTTAAGGACTTTATGGCTAGATAAATTACCGGACTCCATCAAAAATATTTTAGTTGTTAGTTCGGAAAATTTAGAAAATTTGTCTGTTATGGCAGATAAAATTTTTGAAATAAATTCATCGCCAGAAATTTATTCTGCTACTGCAGATAATTCTGCTAGGAAAAATATTCTTGAAAAAGTAAGCCTTTTGGAAAAACTGATTTCAGAATTATACATCAACAGAAGAAAATCAAGAAGCGAATTTAGAAATTCCAGTCAAGCACGAAATAAAAGTCGAAGTCGATCTCGAAAACGCTTCGACCCCCAAAGGAAAATATTGCTATTTTCACTCCCATTTCGGTGCGCGATGCAAACCTGAAAAATGCAGTCCGCCTTGTGCATGGAATAGAAATATGGAAAACTTCAGTCTGCAGTAAATATTGCGACAAATTCTGCTGCAGAACATTATAAAGCCTGTCACAAATTTCGATTATTCGTTAAAGATCGAAAGACAAATTTGCACTTCCTGGTAGATAGTGGAGCTGATTGTTCAATAATACCAGCCACATCTAAAAATAAACAACCATCTGATTATAAATTATTTGCAGCAAATGGGACAGAAATTCCAACCTATGGAATTAAAGTGCTAAAGATTGATTTGGGACTGCGCAGAGAATTTTTATTTCCATTTATAGAGCAAGAGTTAGTAAAGGAATCTTGAGAGCTGATTTTCTACACAAATTTAATTTATTGATTGATATCAACAAAAGAAGATTAATTGATGGAATGACACAACTCAGTATTCCGGGTGAAATTTTCTCCATCACAAATGATCTTAATGTTACAACTTTAAATAAAGGTGAGAAATTTTCTAATTTACTTTTACAATATCCTAAATTAACTAAGCCTAATATTCTACCTACTCAAGTGAAACATGATGTCAAACATTTCATAGAAACAAAAGGTCAACCAATTCATTCTAAAGCACGACAACTTGATCCTCTAAACGTCTAGTAATAGCTAAGGAAGAATTTAAATTTATGCTTGATAACCAAATTATTCGTCCATCTAGCTCACAATGGGCCAGTCCATTGCATCTTGTAACTAAGAAAGATGAAACATTCCATCCATGTGGAGACTACAGACAACTTAATGCTCAAACAATTCCTGATAGATACTAAATACCACGAATGGAAGATTTCCACCATATTTTAAAAAACACTACAATATTTTCTAAAATAGATTTAATTAAAGCCTATTATCAAATACCTATCGCAGAAGAAGAGATAAATGTAAAACTGCAATTATAACACCTTTTGGTTTTTACGAATTTAACGTAATGAGTTTTGGCTTAAAAAATGCTCCTGCCACATTCCAAAGATTCGTACATGAAGCTTTTAGAGGATTAGATTTTGCATTCCCTTATTTAGACGATATTCTTATTGCGTCAACTAATGAAATGCAACATGAAGATCATTTAAAAATAGTTTTTGAACGTTTAAACACTTATGGATTAAAAATAAATATTTCCAAATCTGTGTTCGGAGTTGAAGAAATTGAATTTCTAGGATATCTTATTTCGAAAGAAGGTTCTAAGCCTCTCCCAGAAAAAGTCAAAGCCATTACAAATTATAAAAAACCTGAAACTCTACATGATTTTCGTATTTTCCTCGGAATGATAAATTTCTACAGAAGATACTTAAAAGATGCTGCTAAAAACCAAGCCTTATTATACGATTATTTAAAAGGAGCCAAAAAAAGAGACAAGAGAAAAATACAGTGGACAGAAGAAGCCGAAAAACAGTTCGAAAATTGTAAAAATGACTTGAGCAATACAGCACTGTTAACATTTCCAAATCCCGATTTACCTCTTGCATTATTCACAGATGCTAGTGATACTGCTATAGGTTCAGTTCTACAACAATTTGAAAATGATACATGGAAGCCAATTGGATTTTATTCAAAAAAACTAAACCCTACACAACAAAATTATAGCACATACGATCATGAACTTCTAGGTATTTATATTTCCATTAAATATTTTAAACATCTACTAGAAGGAAGAAAATTTACAGTATATACACATCACAAGCCTTTAACCTACGCATTTTTACAAAAACCTGATAAAGCATCCCCCCCCCCCAAGGCAACTACGACAACTTCAATAAATTTCTAAATTTACAACAAATATAACTTATATTAAAGGAGAAGATAATATAGTTGCAGATGCATTTTCAAGAATCGAAACAGTTACAATAATCGACTATGATGCAATAGCAGATGAACAAATTCAAGATATAGAATTGCAACAGTTAATGAAGAGTAACTCTTCTATAAAATTCAAGGCATGCACATTACCATCAGGAAAAACACTCTGGTGTGATATTTCCACACCCAATATAAGACCCTACATTCCAAAACAATTTCGGCAACAAATATTTCAACAAATTCATGGTTTTTCACACCCTGGAATTAGATCAACTATTAAGCTAATGACTGAAAAATTTATCTGGCCAAATATGAAAAAAAGAAATAAGATTATGGGCAAGAACATGTATTCCCTGTCAAAAATGTAAAGTCTACAGACATACTAAATCAAAATTTGGAGAAAAGAAGTACCTGATGCTAGATTTAGTGTGATACACATTGATTTAATTGGTCCACTTCCACCATCGCGAGGCATGACATTTTGTATGACCTGTATTGACCGTTTTTCGTGTTGGATGGAAGCAGTTCCCTTGCCTGATTGTAAAGCAGAGACAGTTAGCAAATCCTTTTATGAACACTGGGTTTGCAGATTTGGAGTACCTGTGAAAATAATTACGGATCAAGGAAGGCAATTTGAATCCCAATTGTTCAGAAGTTTAGCTGCTATTTGTGGAGCTAAAGTAGCTCATACAACTTCCTATCATTCTCAATGTAATGGGAAAATGGAAAGGTTACATAGGAACTTAAAAGGGGCAATCAAAGCTCATAACAACATCAAATGGACACAGACTTTACCAACAGTATTGTAGGATATTAGGATTACGATCGGCTCTACGTGGTGACACAAAAAACACCATTGCACAAATGGTTTACGGACAAACTATCCGATTACCAGGAGAATTTTTCGAAAAACTCGAAGAATTACAGAAACAAATGGATAAGTTAAAACCACTGAAAACTCGTCGACAACCTTCTCAAAAACACTTTGTCCATAAAGACTTGCATACCAGTACACACGTGTTCATTCGCGTCGGCAGAGTAAAAAAACCACTTGAACCTCCTTACGATGGACCGTTCCCAGTGGCAAAAAGATACGACAAATATTTTACTGTGACAATTAAAGGCAAGGACATCAATATATCTGTAGACAGATTAAAACCTGCATATTTGTTGTTAACTGATGGTGATAATCCTGATCATCTCAAACAATCAGAACTTGCACCAACCCTGCCCAACAAAAAACTGATTGTGCAGACAAAAATTGAAAAACAGCCACCAGATTTGCTGGAAAAAGATGTCCAAAAAACAACTACACGCTCTGGTAGACACATAACGTTTCCAGCCCGTTACAGAAATTAGTTGCATATTATTTTGTATGATTCTCATTTGTTGAATTTTTACCTTATTTGTATGTATTGCATGTTAATTTAAAATTTTACTACTTTTATTGCATATTGTATCGTAACTATGATTATACTGATATGTATTTTCCAATAATGATTTAAACAGTTCTCACAGCAGAGTTTAGTTCCTTCGCATACATTAAAGGTGTAAAAAATAAGGGTTTGATACCGATGAAATTAAATTATTAAACCATAAAGACAAGGCCCCAATTAAATCCAATGCAAAATCTGTGGCGCTAATTAAAAAATCTTGTATGATTATGTCTTCCATCAATGAAGAACAAATACTATAATTGACACAACACCTATATTGTTGTATAATTTGTATATTGGCACCATGTATTGACAGAATTGTAGCATAATTGTAGCATAAATCATAGATCCTGCACTTTCTACAATAGTTCTGTTCTCACGCTCTGCAGCTCCATTTTTTTTTTGAGGCATATAAGGCATCGACATACGAGAAGAGATTCCTGGTTTTTTTTTTAAGAATACTTTTAACTGTGCTGAATTTATAACCTCTCCTCCACCATCACTTAGCACCTTCAACACCGTATGCTCAGCATTTTTCGCTTCATTAAGAAACGTTTCAAGGCAATTGGAAACTTCATTCTTAAATTGCATGAAAAATACCTGACGGTATTTGGTGAAATCATCTTTGAAACACAAACATAGTATTTACCACCACCTATAAACTGTTGCTGTATGTAAATTCTCCTGGTGTTGTAACCCTTTGTTTTTCTGTTCCAAAGAGAGGACGGCATTGCTTCTCATAACAACATCCATCTCATATTTTGCTGTCTTTTACATTACTTTTTTGATATTTGGTCAATATATCCTTAACATAAGCCTTGTTTTGATGACAGTCTTTCATGCCATAATTGTAAGGATTGCTCTGCTGAGGCAACACATACTTCAGCGGATATTTCTAGATAAGGAACATGCATTTCTAATGCATTTAAGCCATACACAGTTCTAACTCCTTTCATGCGCACTCTATCATTTCTCAAGAGGGAACACTCATTTTGAACTTGAAACCTTTTTTGGGGGGCCTGGCAGATGGAATATAGATTTCTACTAATATTAAGAACGTACCACACCTCTTTCAGATGATGCCCCTCCCATTGAATATTGATCTTAATTTCAATATTAACAGTTCCATGTCCATAAGCCATAATTACATCACTATTTCTCACATATACTGGCTTAGGTGAGATAAATTTAGTGAAGTTAACGAAATTTTTGTACTTTGCCTTGTGAGCAGATGCTCCACTGTCGGCACAATTCACACTTCACTTTCCAGAACTTCTTCAACAGTACACAAAAAAAGCATCGCCTTCAACTTTCAGCTTATTTCCTTTCTTCGAGCTGTCGCCAGCAAGATAACCTGGCTTACGACAGACAGAACATTTTCACTCGGGATTCTTGAAAACTTTCATCGTAGTAGCAACCAGGGCTGTGGAGTCTGTCAACTTGGAAGGTAGTCTCACTTCAATAAGGTGAAGTCTTTCAGTCAACCTATTGCCTGATCTCTCATCTATGCAACTTCCACACACACTCTTAAACTCGAAATATTATGAAAGCAATGTGGATATAATTCTGCTTATCAGCAGGAGATCAGTCAATGTTATTTTAGCAACACGTTTTAGCTCCTCATTTTAACTCGCAGAAGTTTCTCTACAGCTTAAAAATATGGTTTGCAATGTCATCCTCCAGTTCTTTTTCGCTGCGAAAAACTTCTCCATCAAATAATCAAGCCTTTGACTTGAACTCTGTTCATATACCGACAGCAACTTTTCCCACACACATTCAGCAGTTTTGCATACTGCTGTCAATTAAGCATTGCTTTTATCCATATTGCCTACAAGAATCAGTGGGGAAAGAGAGCCATCTTTAATGAAAGCTGTCTGTGCTTTCTCACACGTGGCAACCCCTTTAGCTGAAGCTTCGGCCGCTAAACTTGGGCCGCTAAACTCATGATCTCCTGAAAACATCATGAATATCGGGATTTGGTAGCAAAACGTTCAATTTGCCATCAATTTTCCATTTGCTCCAACTGGCAGCTCCCACAAGTTTTTCAATGCGAACTTTGATTTCCATTTCACACAGATTTTTTTTCAATTCACACGGTTTATGCACGTGCTTAGGCCTAACACAAATACACGCGGAATTTTAACTTATAATTTTTTAAAAATTTCACACGAAGAGATAACAAATCTCAGTGATTTCAGGGAACAAAACTCTGTAACGGTTCTATTCGCGTACCTCCTATTAATAATCCTCTTGGGGAAATTTTTTCTTTAAATATTTTTCTATTGAAAACTTTCTCCCGAAGAAGAAGATGTGACGTATGCGAATCAAGGCTTATATTTAAACATCATCTTTCAGGTTCAATAGTGAGAGAAGTTAGAAGCTAAGTGATAGCAGCAGTAAGTGATTAACGTAAAATAATAGAAAGCTAGGCGAGGGTGTTCCGTAGATTATTTGCTTAATATTTAAGATTGATGATTTGTGAATTAGATATTTAAATTGGATTAGCGTCGTCTTGAACTAAATCGTATTTTAGCTTATTTGGAATGTGTATAGCTAAGACATTCCTAAAGTAAGTGATTAAATTTATAATTAAATATTACTCGAATCGTCTTCCTCGCTTTTGCTCCCATAACTAATTTAAGGTACATGTCCTAATTTTGGTTGTTCAGGTTTGTTGTGTTGTTGAGACGTTTGTTTTGACTATGTAGCTAATCTTCCTTCTAACTCTCGTACCCTTATGGATGGAGTAGTCCATCCTTCCCAACCTTGTAACGGTATCTACATAAGCTAGTAACAGCCTCCAGACGTGGGTGATCACTTTTGTCTAATGGTTATGTTACTCAGCTTCTGATCCATAGATCGCAGGTCCTGTCAAGGATATGTGCCACCACATTGGTGACCTTGACTGAATTAAGTAAAGCGCAACCTTCTGATCTGTCGTGGCGCGATCTACCTGCACCAAGAGCAATCAAAATGTCGTCAGACCCACCTGACGGCAGCAACCAAAGTAGTCAGACCCACTTGATGGCAGCAACCAAAGTAGTCAGACCCACTTGACGGCAGCAACCAAAGTAGTCAGACTCACTTGACGGCAACAACCAAAATAGTCAGACTCATTTGATGGCAGCAACCAAAATAGTCAGGCTCATTTGATGGCAGCAACCAAAGTAATCAGTCTCACTTGACGCAACAGCAACAACTCACCCGTTTACCATAACAAATACTTCGTTCGTTCGCCTATTCACCTACTCACTAGTGGATGAGTACTGTAGCGGAATCAACATAAGCCAGTAACACCCTCCGGACATGGGTGATCTCTTTTGTCTAGTAGTTATGTTACTCGGCTTCGAATCCATAGGCCGAGGGTTCCGTCGTCCGGATATGAGCCAACACAACTTGTTACAGAAATACTTTGCAGAAAGATTTAAACGATTTTTAGTAAAGATGTTAAGCAGGAGCAAACACATAACAATAGTTACAGAAGAAAGATAAACACTAAAAATGTCACTAGATATTTCCCTAGCAATACAAGAAAACGATTAAGATTAATTTGGTTTTTACAATACTAGCTTCATGGACAAAGGAGTGCAGGAATTCTGCCTTTTCATCATGTGTAGTGGATGGTGTACATGTCCCGTGTTATGACAATTATTGCACTACCAATTGATTAAATTCGAACTTTTTTCCTTCACCAGACAAATGCCCACAGCTTCACAAACATCCAAATCAAATTAGAGGTGTTTTTGATCAACAGATCTTTTTTGACAATGATTTAAAGGAGGATTGTAACTATAATCTGTTTTGCATAAATGAAACAGTTCATCCATCAACAAATAAAAAAAAATGACTCACTCTCTCATCTCTAGATCTCCGGAAATATGAGACATACAGACCTAAAATTCGGCACGCGTGTTTTTTTGTTTTGTTTTTTGTTGAGTAGATATTCGGTAAGATCGGGTTTTTCGGAATCATCTTTCAAGGAGGTTGCGGGGGCATTATGGAAAAAAAACTTCTCGTTTTTGAACTGTTAGACTTAGAATTTAAATTAAACAAGCAGATTTCTATTTTTTTAGTAGAGATCCACTAAGAACGGGTTTGGGAAAAATAATTTCCAAGGGGACAGCCTCTGCAAGTCTAGAGACACGGCTTATATGAATGTTTTTGAATACAAGTAAAAGCTCAAGTCTTAGATATCAATAACTTAAAAATAATATATCATCATTAAACTAGCGAAAAGATTAGGTAATATCTAGTTTCTGACACACAAAAAAATGATGAAAATATTGGTTACCACCATACACTCACTTTATATGGACAAGTTCTACTTTGTAAACAACATTGAGGCGAAACCGAATGACTTCTTACCCTACTTTCGGTGTAATGTCAACCTATGGGAAAACATCGAAATTCATCTGAGTTTTTCAACCTTCTAATGCAAGTTTTAGAAACTTTTTTTGAACTATATGGATAGAAGGTGACTGTAGATTTCAGATTTAGAATTTTATTAGAAAAATTAGAATAATTAGAAAATATATATGCATTTCAGTATCTTTTCTAAGATACCCTAGATGAATTTGCTATAACCGGAAGAAGAAAATGGTACTAATGACTGTAGCGCTCCCAGCAGCCTTACGGTAGAATTTGTCCATACAATATGCGAATTGGCTTGAGGTTTCAAATGTTCAATGAGCAACATATTATTTTCGAAATGTTTTAGTTTTAAAAAATTCTATTTTAATGATTATAACAGAAACTAACAATACAGTAATTAAAAAACCATTTAGTATAATTTTCTACAGTATACAAATAAAATCGACTTTTTTGCAACATATTATGCCTTTTTACATCTTGCTCATGCCACTTATTTTTAGAACTGGAATAAACCCCCGCACTAGTCTGCAAATATTTCAAAATTTAGATAAAAAATGAAAAACTTTACAATTTTTTATTATACATATATATATATATTTGTGTATGAAGTTCCTGTTTATCCTAGTGGTGATTTTTTTTAAAATTCAGTAAAGTAGGTATCTCAAGAATAGGATATTAAACTTATTATAACCAATTCTAAAAAACCTGCTTGAGAAATAAATTCTCAGAAACAAAGATAAAATGCCGATGTCATGTAATGTAACATGTGCAACGATGTAGCCTTATGGTAGAATATCACTTGGAAAAAAATCTACCATTGAATCAAAAAATGCGATAATTTTCCTTTGAAATTTAGTTAAGCCGCCCATCAGATATAGTGGTTAGTGACGCTGACTGCGGTGCCGTAGGGTGTAGCGGCTTGGGTTGGAATCCCCGAGAAGGCATGGATATTTGTGCTATAATCCTTCCTGACTTTAAAATTAATTCTTTCCTTTGTGATGTGTGCTTCACGCTTACTTCTGCAAGCCTCTGCGTGATACTTTGTGGTGAGCACGAGGTTTATATATAAGTGTTCTGAATAAAAAAATAAAAAATTCAGATAAACTAATACCAAAATTCTCATTGAAAATTAAAATATCAGAGAAAAATGGATAAAAAAAGACTGGTGTTACAAAATTGATTAATCCTTTGAGGGGCATATTTTATTTTTCTCAAATTTTAATTAAATTGATTGATAAATGTTAGTTACAGAACACTATTACAGATCATTGCTTTCAATGAAATGATTTATAAATTTGGGTGGCTGAAATTAGGTTTCTGTGTGTGGTTTATTATAATTTATCAGATTATCAAACATTTACAAAAGTTTTTAAAAAGTATACTTTCAAACAAAATAACAGAGAATCTAACTAAATTTAGCTTCATTAGAAAAAAAAAACTTAAAATTCTCCATAAGAGAATTAGCATATGAAAAAAAATTATTAAAATTAATACAAAATTGAACTGTATGATAATCATGCAAATTAAGTTTTAATAAAAATGTTACAAGTTGACACAATAAATATTAATTAGCATTCATCCAATAATGGTTTAACTTTTGTAAATATTGTGTTGAGTTATAAAAGATTAATCATCACATTTCTTATGATTATTTGCAAATATTTAACATTAATTATGCGGCACAAAAACTACTTTCCCAGATAAACAAGTCTAGAATCAATAATATAAAATTTTAGGTAAAAATAAAGGAATGACTCATAAGAAGATATTTTTTAAAAACCATTAATATTTTTTAAAAGATCTCATCAATATATTCTGGATGTTTTTTTAATGTTACAACCACAAGTATATATCTAGGTAATATTAATAAAATAACCAGGAGTGGGAAGAATATGAATCCAGTAACAAAATAAAAGTTAATGGTATATACAACAAATTTTCTTCTTTCTGATTTTATTTTAAAATTGTTGTTTGACATTTGATAAAATAATCATTTTCCATCAAATATTTGAGAATGAGAAAAGACAGAGATTAAGAAAAGGCATTTAGTTTCAAAACAAAGTATATTTTATTTTATTTTTTAAAAAAAAAGAAGTACTTGAGGGAACAATGAGTTTTATGCAAATACTTTTAACACTTTAAAAAATAACAAGTTCTTAATACAAACAGAAAAAACGCATGCATTATTTTACAATAATAGTTAATACAAAAATAAGCAGGGCTAGTTTGATATCATGGGTCTATGCGCCAAGTTGTTATGTTTCCCAAGATGGACGAAAGCATTATAATATGGTTACCTTGATATTTTTATCATCAGGTAATGTGGATAACGTATACTACAGTTAATTTTTATTGATTTTTTTCGCATGGTAACTATTAATTTCAGACAATTATAATTCAATTTCTTTAAAAATTTAACCATTTTCAATTATATTTGTTCTTAAAACCATCTGATTCACTTTCCTGTTGTATTTTCTGCTATTTTCAAATATGGATATTTCTGATATCATTGGTGAGTACCAGAATTATTTTTTTAAATTAGTACTGTGCTTATAATTATTATTATAAATTGCACATTTTAACTTTTTAAAAATGCTTTTTTGAACATTCCTTGTTTAGTGAAATTCATTGAAATGACAACCATACCAGCCATTCAAAACTGACAAGTGTTGCTTGGCATGATTCCTTTATCGCACCAAGACCCATAATATCAAACTAGTTTCAAATAAGCAAAAGTACATTTGAAAATTTTGTTGCAATTTAAAAGGCATACTAACACTTGAGTGAGTGTTATATTGACATTGCATGAGGGCTATTGGACTTCATAATTTTGAACAATGATCAAGTGACAAGGACAACAGCTGAGCTGGCACACCCCCTCTTCTAATTTTTACACTACACCAATGGGAAGTCGTTTTGGCCTTAACAACATCTGCACCCTCTACATGGTGGGTCTTCAACTGTATTAGGCTCAAACTCATGACATAATTGTCACATGACTAGGCTACATCTTTCGTCACTTACCCAGAACATCAAAATGCTTATTTCCATCTTTTTCCTTTTTAATGAGTATTAACATTTAGTGTAAGAAGTGTTCTGTTAATTTCAAATGTATTATATATTTACATCTCTTCCAACTTTAAAAAAAAGGAAGAACGAAAACTTTTTCATAAACTATCATTTGACTTTTATTCTCAGTTTTTTGTTTTTTTAAACTGATAAGTCTTGTATAGCACTTATTAAGTTAAAGGTATTTATTTTACTAAAATCAAAATTTAGATTAAACTTAAAAGTAATAGGTACTTATGTATTAGCCACATTCCAGCAATTTACAGCTAAAAACCACGCAATTTATGAATTATGGAAACCTTTTTCATTTTGAATTTATAATGTCTTGTAAGTATATTTTTAAAATTATAACACATCAAAGATCGATTAAAAATTCGCAAAGTTTACCAATAGCATTATGATAATACATCAGTGTACCAAACTATATATATATACATTACATTTTGATAAAACTCAAACATGACTTCTTTTCACAAAAGAATTGTATAAGGAAACATTCATTTCCATGGTTCATATTTCTCTATCATTTACATTTATAAAAATAAATAATTTAAGGAGAAATTAAATATACATGTATTTCACACTTAACAAGAACACATCCCCTTTTTTTATATTCTCTCATTTTCTGACTCAAACTGAAAATTAATCATCAATCCTTATGCCAAAAACTAAGTTTTTTTTTTACCCTTTCAAATGGGTTTGCAGACTGATAATTACCATTGCAGACTTAGTACATTCCCGAGAAACTCATATCACTTTTCAATCTGACCCCATGATGCCCAGCCAGTATGGTGGATATGAAACTCAGCTTGTAACTGAATGGGCTTGGGGTTGAATCCCAAATAAGGCATGGATGTATCTTCAGGAAAAGTTACACTTTTGCCTAAAATGGATTCCAGTCTCCAAATAGAAAGCAGCACACCCCTTCTATTGTATGCTGGGATCATTATCTGTAGTAAAAAAAACTATGTTCTTCTGTGTTTGTACTGCCATGTTTCTGTCCTGCTATCTCTCATCTTCATACGTATCTCAGTATAAGAATCCTATGACAACAACATCTGGCCCTATACAGATGGATACTTATTGCCACAATGTAATTTTGGTACCCAGTTTCCTCCCCAGAGGTAAGACACCTGAGCTCTGATGATATGAAACTGTGCCAGAAATTTAAGTTTGCCATGAGCACCAAAGCAAACAGGCACTCTAGAGAACTTTAACATGCCACATAATCATACAACATAGATACTGTCGATTTTTTATATCATGAAAATTCCCCAATTTCGGCCGGGGTTAAATCTGCAAACTTGGCGTACAAAGCCAGTGCTTAATCAACTCTGCCACCTAACCGGCAAATAAAAATAGAAATTTATTTTTAATCCAATGCATTTCTCTTGACACTTAGAACGCTCAATAACATCACAGAATATGCATTTTCCTTCAATTGAAAAATATTGGGAATTAACATATTACACCATCAACCATTTTTATCAAATCAAAATCAGTCTCAAAATCATTCTGCGCATGTGAAAACATAATAACGATGACAGCTTTTGGTGACATTTTTTAATTAGTGACATCTTTTGATTTGGCAAAATTGGTCAACAGTAGAATATGCAGGTACCAAATATTGTTTATTAATTGAATATAAATGTTACATTTGATTACAAGATCTTCTGTATTTATCATAATATAAATTTATGCTAAGAAATTACTTTTGCTAAATTAGTTTTATTATCAAATAATAAAATGCATTATCTAACCATATAACATGAAGAATGTTTCTGTAATATGAAACATGGGGAATCTTTACCAAATTGATTTTTGAAAATTTGGTTGAAAACTAAATATAAAATTTCTCACATAAATGTGTAAAAAACATGCTCAATAGAATTATTAATCAATTTTTTTGTGTAACATAGAATGTCTTACAAGATAGCATTTCATCTTGAATGTCTTGTTGCATTCTTTACATTTATATAATTTTGGAGTATGAACGCGAGAATGATGCACCTCAAGTGAGCTTTTATATTTAAATGCTGCATAACATAAGTCACACACATGAGGTTTCTCTTGAGTGTGTTTTAAATAATGTGATGAAAGAGAACCCTTTGTTGCATAACGTGCATTGCATATTTCACACACAAACCGTTTTTCATTGGTATGACGGCGATAATGTTGCTTTAGGGCAAAACTCTGAGCAAAATACTCTTTACAAATATCACATTGATAACACATCTCTTCGGCATGAGTAAGTACATGAGATTTTAAGTTAACTACTGTTTTATTACAAACTTCACACTTAAATAATTTACTTTCCCCCTGTAAACATTCCTTCTTGTGGTTTTTATTGGCAGAATTACTATTACAATTGTTGCTTATATTTTTTTTCTTTTGCTTATGCACATGGGAAAAATAGCAGGATTTAGAAGTAAATTCTGTCTTGCAAACCTTGCACTCATAAATTCGATCACTTATATGTATCATAATGTAATGTTTTAGGAAATCATTTTGCAAATTGAAGCACTTGCCGCATTCAGCACACTTATAAGATAAGTCTTTAGTGGTTAAAACACAACAATGTTCTTTTAATTTTTGTTCTGATAAAAAGTTTTTTCTACATACATCACATTTTGGATAAGTTGGGAGGAAACACGAAGTCAGACGAAATTCAGGATGCATTTTGTGAAAATGACACCTTAAATGTGCCTCATATGAAAAAGTTCTATAGCATTTGGGGCATTTAAGAATCTTTTCATCTCCAGAAATCTCGAGGTTTCTATTTTCCGAGGAAGTGCAATTTTCAATCATGCTAAAATTTAAAATATATATTTCTCTTGATAAAAATTCAAAAATTAATATCGGAAATGGATATTTGCTTACATGAAAGAATATCAAGTACACATACTGATTGATTGATTGGATTACTGTAAAACATGTGTAGAGAAATGCTTTTTATAAATTTTCGTTAGAACAAGTTTTTCATTGAGTTTAGTAATAAGAATTTAAGAAACACTGTGTGAACTCGTAGTGTGTTTGCTTAACTATTTCAATTTTAGCTAATCTAATTTTGAATTCATTAATTAATAAAAAAATTTCTTTTAAAAAACTAATACTCCCAAATTTGTTTGAGTGACTGAATATTAACGTCACACAATTCAGCCATCCATGGGCGTTTGGTGACGGATCTCGTAATTTTAAACTATGTTCAAGTAATGAGGATGACACCTAAGCTGGCACCCACGTCCTGACTTCCATATCACCCCAAATGGGAGGACATTGCAGCCTCTACATATTTAACGCACCTTGGTCCTCTCTAAGCGATGAATCATCAGTGGTACTAGCAGGGACGTCTTAAGAATTTTTGAGGCCCTGGACCCTATGCAAAAGTAGGCCCTACCTCAGATTTTTAAAGGTAGACAGTATATAGTATGCATCAGTGGCGCACACAGGAATTTTTGGAGGGGGGGGGGAAGGATCGGAAGTTCACTATTATCGTATCATGCTCCAATACGCCCCCAATATATTCTTTTGGTTTTGTTGAATTTCGGGAGCAAAAACAGTGAAATATTTATTGAATAAATAATTAGTCTTAACAAAAAAATAAGTTCTTAATAACAAATACTTAATTAAATTTATGTACTATATGCATAAAATTATAACAAATTGAAAAAAATTCAAGGGCTTTGGGGGGACGGGTCCGGATTCCATGACCCCCTTGTGTGCGTCCCGGGTATGCTTCGTCGTATTCTTGTTCAAACGATAATTTGAAACAAATAAAAGTGCACGACTCAAAAAATTCTCAACCGGTTCGACCGATGGCCACATTTCGAATAAATGAGTTGAATTATTGTTTATGGAATTCGGTCCAGGCCCAGACATGGACAACAGTTATCAGGTAATACAGTCTTATTACTTTAGCCAGTTGGCATGCAGTTTGAAATTCCCTGTTTTTTTGGAGGATATGAAAGGGAATAATGTTTGACCTTTAAAATTATCTGGATCTTGATCTTATTACGGCAGAGTCCAGAACGAAACGTGGCCCCCACCGAAGGCAAGGCCCTTGACCTGGGCCCAGGTGGCCCATGCCTTAAGACGTCCCGTCCCTGGGTACTAGGCTCAAACTCTGCCAGCCACGAGTCCGTGACTTTGACCATTAGGTTACCATAGCCCCTACTTTTTAGTGTCAAAGGTAGGGTTTAATTTTGCATAGGGATTCAAGGCCTCAAAAAGTCTTAAGGCGTAACTGAACTCAAGGCTGTTCTCGTCACTTGTTCAGGATTCAAATTTTCGAGGCTTGTCGCCCACAGCCTTTGAGTTGCTTTATAGTGTGATGTTAGTTTAAATCAAATCAAATCAAAGCTTTTTGCCTATTTCCGAATAGGCTTGACTCTGATTAATGACATTACCAGTGACATTGATGAATCCTACATTTGAATGTTACTTTTTCTATCCAGAAACGTATTTTGAAAAGTCCTTTATCCCCATTGCTAAAGTTTTCTCAAAATCTTTTCAAAATGTAAAAAAATTCACCCGACGTTTCAGTGAATCAAATTTTACAAATCTGGTCTTTCCATTTCTATTCTAAATTACACACACACTTTCTTTCACTTTCATTGTTGATTTCATCAATTGAATAGTATTTCAAATCATTCTTTACGCCTTGTAGCTAAGCCAAATCTCTCTGTAAAGGCTCATTCACACCAAGGCGTTCGCCGTCGCGTTCAATGTGTAACGGTTGAAATAGTAACCATACAAAAGCATATTCATCTGTGATTGGTTAAGTGTGCGACACGTGACTAAACTATGCACGCTCAAACGCCTGAAGTTGAATCTTTTTTAAGTTAAAATAGTCGCGATCACAACTTCTTCCACTGCCGGAGATGATGACTCTGATTGCCTGGACGCTCAACGCTTCACGCTAACGCCTTGGTGTGAATGCGGCTTAAGCCCATAGTTCTAGATTGTTATTAACTTTCTCTTCAAGCAGTCAATCAACTTTTCAAATGAAAATGTGCTTTAGTTTATAATCTATGCAACAATATTTTTAGCATATTTTCAAAATGAATTTACAGAAATGTATTCTTCCTGTAGCTGGAAGATATTCAAAATTAATGCCTTTTGTCTTTCAAAACCAAAATGTTTTGAAAACTTATCGAATTATGGTTGGAAAGAAAGTTAATTTGTTCAAGTTATGCAGATCACTTAGTTTACCAGTAAGATATTTTTAAATTTTGCTTTAATTTTGGATGTTTTTATGTAAATTTTCAAACAGTCATACTAGAACCGTTGTTTATAAGATTGCTTAGGTTAGATATTTTGAATAACAGAAATCAAACAATTCAATTAATTGTTACAGAAGGACACAGATAGAAAAAGATGCATTTATTAAATAAATTTTAAAAAGACTTTGTGTGAACAATCTCATTGTTGACTATCTGAACTCCTGATGATTGAGAAATAAAATGTTTGGTACTTTCGTATTATCGCAACGATCGTCAACGTTCAAGATAACTCGCCAAATTGGCAACTCACTTTTGTAAAGTGCGCTGAATTGGCAACAATGTGCTTCTTTTCAAATAATGTCACCAATAGATTGCGATAATACGTAAGTACCAAATGTAGAGTGTGTATGTGTTATTGTGTAATTTAATTGTTAATTGTGTGTTATTTCATTCTTGGTTCGGCACAAGTTCGATATACGGACTTTTTTCAAAAATCGCCAAATTTTTTTTCCGGCGACGGCAGTCGCCAAGGGAAGCACAGGGTTGCATCCCCCCTTAGCCGCCAGCAAACGCCGCGATACTCCCTCCTAATAAACATTTGCAAAGTTCTGTCTTGATCAAGTTTGCCCCCCACACCACCTCAGTAGGTAAGTTAATGGTGGGGATTCTTTCTAACTTTAGTAGAAGCATAAAAATGAAACATGTAATATTTTTTCCTACATAATATTAAGGAATACCAATATTAAACTAAAAAAGTAGTGAAAGGACAAATTTTTATAGAACTAAATGTAATAGTTAATGATTATTTTAGCAATACTGCATTGAATTTAAGAATAAAAATCTATTTTTAAGTGATTCAGAATAGTAATGAACAAATTGTTCTATTTATCATCATTAAGCCTAGAAGAGAAACATTAAAATTTAACATATTAAAGCAAATTAACATTAAAATTAAATATAAGGAGAATCTTTCTTGCTTACATTGAATAAAATAAATATAAATAGCATTAACTTACCTTGCAGCACTTTATGTATAAAAAATTGTCACACAATGGCCAAAGTCATCACTTGTCAGCAAGATAGATTGTGATAAAAATCGTGGTGATAAAAAAATCTTGATTAAATTCCCCTTTTAAAGAATTTGACCTAAGCCCCTCTCAGCCCAGTTGATGTCCCTAACAATTTCTAAAAACTTATTGAAACAATCCACTCCCTGCTGTTTGCTTCATTTTCTAAACTTATATACAGCAACAAATGAAATTTTAAATCTATTTTTCGATTGCAGGTAGGAGTGAATCTGTAAAATGCTTCAAGTGCCTTCTATGTATTTGTGTGGCAATTCGTTACTGGATTTACAAAATGAAGGCTATGATTTAATGTCTAATGATCAAACCTTCTTGTCCTAAATATTTAAAGGCCTTCCATTTGTTGGAAAAATCATAGTTCCATGCTCTATCCATTCCTGTAAAATGTTGACTAGAATCTCACAAGATTTGTTGAGTACTGCTTCCATTCTGAATTCGATTTGTCGACTTCTGCATAATATAGAATAACTTCAATGACAAATTGCCCCCAATCTGCAACTGTATCAGAAGACAAATAGAAATAAGCTTTGGTCTATTTTGTTCTGGTTCCCATGATCAAATGATAAGTGAGACAAAAATCTCATTTAATTTTAGTTTGCTGCAACTGAACCACAAGGCAAGATGTATGGTTTTAGTTGAACTACAAGCCATGATGTATGGTTTTAGTTGAACCACATATCTTGTTATTCCTGGAATTTCTCCTAATCTATGATTAACTATCTAAAATAGAATTTGTCTTCTCAAACTTCATCAGAACATTACAATTGCAGTAAAAAAATTCTAATTTAAAGTTACATGTTTTTTAAACCTTTTTTTATAAAATTTAAATTTTTAAATCAATTTTAATGATGTTAAAACAGGAAATAAAACAAAATTATAAATCAACAATAAAAATATGAGGGTGAGTCGGAAAATAAGTTTCCTCTGTCGACTGTGGTCAGAGTTGTGTATGAAAGTCAAAACATAAAATGAGACATTAAAGGTAAGACATAACCTTATTTTTCCACATAAGTGCCAAGTTCATTGAGACATTTGTCATATTGCTTGATAAGTTTAAAAAAAAACCTGCAGAAAAATTCAGGGCTTTGCATATGGAAGAAGCGTTTACTTTTGCGTGGACTTTTTGGAGTATGGAACCATCAATGCTATGCAGTACTGTGGCACTCTACTGAAATTGAAAGAGGGGATTTGGAAAAAGCTGCCTGGAAGGGGAAAGCTTTTCAAATCTGGCATTCTGGATGACAATGCGAGACCACACTCGTCGATGGCAACGCAAAACCATATTGTAACTCTTGGTTGGGAGCGCATATACCATCTACCATATAGTCCTGATCTCACACCAAGGGATTTTTATTTGTTTCCAGGTCTGAAAGCAGTGCTGAAATCAAACAAGCCATTAAACGCTTCTTCTGTATGCAAAGCCCTGAGTTTTTCCTGGAGGGCTTTTTTGGAGCTTATCAAGTGGTATGACAAATGTCTCAAGGAACTTGCAACTTATGAGGAAAAATAAAGTTATGTTTTATCTTTAATGTCTCATTCTATGTTTTGACTTTCATACACAACTCTGACCACAGTACACTGGGAAACTTATTTTCCGACTAACCTTCGTATATATAAAGTATATTTTTTTAGAGAAAGGTGTGTTAAATATAACTAACTGAAATGCCTTTATTTTTATGCTACATTTTAACTTAAAAACAAATTAAGATAACATAAAATATAACATAAAACTTTTTTTTTTGAGAATTTTTTTTTCTCCTGTTTCATGTCCAGTTTGAATTTTTGGTATGATTTTGAAAAAAAATAACCTGCTTAATTTTTTTAATGTTATTTTATTCAACCTTGGTTTTCCTTTTTTGTTTCATGCAATTCTTATTCTGTCATTGGATTTATTTTTTTTCTTAAGTGTGATCATTTTATTTATAAATTTCATTTAATAATTTCTTTTTTAATGGAATAAAATTTTTAAAGATAAATTTAATTCAAGTATCAATTTTAAGCCTTCTCATTAGGTAAGATAATTCCCCTTCCTACCTTTTTAACCCCTTAACGGTTGGATAATTTTGAAGAAAACGTTCCTGAAAGTGCCTATTCTTTTTATTCAAGAAAATTATATAAAACAAAGAACACATGTTCAATATATGTATTCATTTTTAATTTTTGGATTAATTTTTAGCTTGAAATATGAAAATTATTTTTTTAAATGAAGCAAACATTTAGGGTTATAAATCACAGAATGTTCGTTTTCCAACAAAGAGAAAAAATTTATTACACTTGTGCATAATTTAAATAAACATTAGTAATTTTTTCTTGTGTGAGAAATTTCAAAGCATGAAATGTAAAAGCCAACATCCCAAACTGAACAGTATTACTGAGTTTCCTTTCTGCGTCTCTCATTGTTTCCATCTCTTTTGGAGCAACAAACTTTGCATTCTCTTGATGGTTGCTGCTTCTTATTAGTTGGAGGTATCTGTCTAATAAAATGTCTTTTAATCAAATGGTTGGGGTTATTCTCCAAGCTTGGCTGTCCTCTGTTTGCAGTGGTTTCTGATTTAGAATACTTTTCAAAAAGTTCATCTACTAAAGATAAACGGAGCATCAAATGTGATTTTTTTACCTCCTTGGTTTTTTTTTTTTAAATAAGATACAAGTTCAAAATAGTTTGATCTAACAAATGAAAAAATATTTTCATATAGTACTTCTTACCTTGTTTTTGAGCAATAGAGTAATCTCCATATATTGGTCTACAATGTCTACTGCTCCCATATTTTTATTGTAGTCAGTGACAAAAAGTACTAAAAGTAGAATCCGATTCACTTCCTGACTCCAACTTCATAATGTATACAATATTAAAAAAATATTTATTTTTTTTATCAGAGAACGTAACCCTTGTGTTTTCACAAAGAGCATAAATCAGTACTTGACCTAAGATTACAAAAACGTATCACTAATATATATGTTTGATTATGCTGACATCTAGTTAAAAAAATTAAATAATTATCAGTAAACACGTTACAAATAACCTGGTACTGCCCTTTGGTGTATAGATTAAGAAATAAACAATATTCTGGCCTTAAGAAATAGATTGTTTTAAGCTTTTTTTGGTGAGTTACTTTTCAATGCTCCAGCCCGGAAATATTACGGGAACAAGGAATAGAGAGAAATTTCACCCCAGGAATTTGATGGGAGCAAGAAACAAGGGGTTAATTGGAGTGAAGAGTATTATTAAAATTTTATTTTTAGAAGTTTCCAGAAATCAATATAATTTTAGAAACTTGATTTGGATAATGAATTCTATTAAATTAAGGGCATTTATCAATTGTACAAGTGGAAAGCAAGTTAGGAATATATTATTGTTACCAATTAAAAATTATACTTAATTTTTTAAATTGTTTAAATAGTTTTATAAATCAAAATTTAGGTATTTGTAAGAACTTTTAAATAAAACTTTCTCTAGTTTCACTTTGTGATCTGAATTTTTTAAAAAACTGACTTTTTTTCAATATAATAAGGTTTTTTTTTCAGACTAAGACTAAACTCTATGCTCTAAATTTATGATTTTAAGTAAAATGGGTACTTACATATTATCACAACCGTATTGGCAACATTAAATGAAATGAAGCTCATGGATCCCAAATCAGCGCTTACAATACATGCAAAATAGGGGTTGCCTACTTGGCGAGTTATCTTGAATGTTGGCATTGTTGTGACTGTACGTAAGTATCATAAAATGAAAAATTCTAATCATCTAGTTGTATAAAGAAATCAGTCAGCTGCAGGTATTCCAAAATATATGGGGAGACATTGGAAGAAATTGGCAACCTTTTGTTTATTGGTTTTCAAATTTAAAATAATCCACTTTTTATCGATAATTTTTTCTAAAAAGGTAATTACTTTTTATTCTTACTTCAAAGTTCACAGCCCTTAATAAATTCAGCATATCATTTAAATAATTTTAAAACAGAATTTTTTTTGAAATTGCAAACTTTATATAAAAAAAGCATAATGGTCAGTACATGAGTGGTATAAATCAGGGAGGAGTCCCTTACCCCAGGTCTGCTAATCAAATGGTACCAAGCCACATGGGAATCATTAAATAATTTCCATTTTATTTACTGTGGTATATTTCTCTCGAGTTCCACAGAAAATCACTTTATATTCATTTTTTGGTGTAACAGCATTTTATTTTGAAGGCATATTTAAATACAATTATGTTAAAATTATTAAATCAAAACAATCAAAAATATAAGCAATCAACATCCTTCCTCAGTGGGCTGCATTTTAATTATTTTAAGTTGACCAGTCCATGGCGATAAAAAGGTTGGAATGCACTGGTATAGATCATTTATTATATACACAAATGTAGTATGTAATAAAATACTTATGTGTAGTTATACAAAAATGTTGCATTGTTTTTTCATAAATGTACCTTTGATTGTATCAGTTCAGTGCAATTAAGTAAATTAAAAAAATTATTTTATAAAGGCTGTTGAAAAGAGTGGCCTTTAGTTCCACCAAAAATACATGATAGATTTTAGGTTGGTGTAATGTATTTTGTGATTTCTTTTTTAAAAAAATTAGCATTAAAGGTGCTAAATTTCTCTCATTTTATCTAGTATTGTTTATGATCTAGTAGGATTATTCATTGATTTTATCTTGCGTGATCACAGACTCTTTCAAATTACTGCTCTTGTCTTTCTTCAAAATACTTCATTTATTAGGATTCTCTTAGATTTTAGTTTATCAAGTGTTCTCTTGAGTAGTAATAATATCTTTATAAATCTATCTTTTAGTTCATAGTATCTAATAAGAACATTTAAATTAGTTTCTCCAATTGAGAATGTACCATAGTTGTTCGTTCACATTTTTAAAAAATTTGTTTCACGTGTATCTTATGTAACTCTGTGGGCTAGTTGAAAACTTTATGTTTATTTGAAATGAAAAGCCTCAATAACTATTTTTTTTTTAAAATTTTGAATGCTATTTTTTAAAATATGTTTTTGTATGTAGTTTAATTTTGATATAATTTGATTATATTTCATTAGGGAAATTCATCACTTGGATTGCATGCAGAAAATACTTCCAAGAAAAGTGAATATTTGTTTGGAGATATTTCTACTTATTATCAGTCTATAAAGTTTGATGATATGCATTTTGACCAACCAGTATCTCATGAAGAACTTATAAAAGTATTGAGTAAATGTAGCTCAGTAAGTAGTTAATATTATCTAACATCTTTTTTACAATTTCTTCTAAATTTTATAATTTTTGTACTTTTTTACACAGAAAAATTTATTTAAAACTATTGTGCCTCTAAATAAAATATTCTAATCTAAAGATTGTTCCTTTAATTTACACATATCTTGTAGTTAAAAAAATGTGGGGTATAAAAATAAAAAAAACCTTTTTTTTGGTCAATTTTAAGAAAAATATATACAAATTTACACCAGCACTTCATAATTTTATTCAATTTCATAAATCTGTTGTAAAAACCAAAATTCGTAATCAGTTAATATATTATTTAATGAATGTATGTATATACTATGATATCCAAAGAATTCAGACATCTGTACATTTTACCTTTTTTACTGGTAAGTCAAAACTTTATGTGAAGCTGTACAGCCTTTTGCTGTCATAACAGCTGTCACTTTTGTGGGTGAGTGAATATTAAGTCGCACTGTTCAGCTACATGAGGGCTTTTGGTGACGGACCACGTAATTTTGAACCATGGTCAAGTGACAAGAACGACACCTGAGCTGGCACCCCCTCTCCTAACTATCACATACCAACTGGAGGACTTTTGAGCTCTTGAGAGATTTGTGCATTGCTCCCCCACACAGTGGGTTTTTAGTGGTACTGGGCTCAAACTAGTGACAAGCCAACCTTGATCCGATACCTTGACCACTAGGCTACCCCGGCCACGCCACTTTGCGGGAAAGACTAACTAATAGTTTGGGGGATGTTTCTATGGGATTTGTAAGCTATTCTTGCAGGACAAATTTGGTCAATCCAGTTTTTGATTTAAAGCATCATGGTCCAGTTTTGCTGTCAATATTTTAATTCCTCCCACCAGCGTTCTATTGCATTCAGGTCTGGACTTTGGTTGGGTGAGTACAATTCTTGAACATCTGATTGAGAAGCAATCTGGTATTGACAGGAGCAAGTTCCTGTTAAAATGGAAATGGAATCTCAAAAAAAAAGTTGCATCAATGTAGGCAGCACAAAATTGTCCAAAATGTCTAGATATACTTTTGTCTTTAGAGTTCCTTGTAAGGGAACCAAAGGCCTGAGTCAGACAATGAGCTGCCCTTCCCCCAAACATTATACTTTTGCCTTAAAATTTTTTTTTTTAACTTGAGGCACAATATAGATAGTTTTAAAATATTCATCTGACTATTTCTACACCCAAACTCGTATAATTGGATTGCCAGATTGTATATTTTTATTCATTGATCTATGATATGTGACACATTTGCTCAAGGAACCAGTTTTGTTGATTTTTGCTTCAATGCAATTAACACTTGGTATTGGTTTATAAGCAACACCACTGTCATGAAAACCATGGTTTTGAAGCTTGTGATAAATTGTCACTCCTGTTGATGTTGCACCATCTAGAAATTCTGATCAAATTAGCTGAATTTGTGTGATTGACTCTTGCATCTCTCTTCAGTGTTCTGCAGTCCCTGTCAAATAAACAGCATGATGCACCAGATCGTAGTTGCACAGTTTTGAAAATCATCATTTAGCACAGCTATTTTCTGTGTTCTATTAAGACTGGTAAAATTCATTAATTTTATCGTTTCATTTACATTTTTTTTAACATTTGCGTTCTATGCTGGAATCAAAATAACAAAGAACTTCTAGAACATCTAATAGTTGCTTTAATCTATCTAGTGGCGTAACATACACCTGTGCATCAGGGGGGCAGGGTTTGAGGGGGGACCAAAGCCTGACTGCTGCCAAGTACCCTTTGTAAAATCCAATTTGGGGGCTCAAAACCTGACTTTGCAGGGGGGGGTGGCAAGTGTTCTCTGTTATGCCACTGAATCTATCTGTCTAAATATATGCACAAGTCAAGGGTACTGTATGATTTTATTTCTTTTAACTCGTATGTTTTAGATAAAATTTGTACTTGAAATTGCTATAGAATAATATTTATTCAGAACATAATCATTGGGGTCTTTAAAAAGAAAATGTAATTTCTATAAAAGCATTTTTGTAAATAACTTGTAATAATTAAACACATTTCATTTCTAGTTTTACAAATTATTGTTATTTACAATTCTTATGAAAATATGCCAAAAATTTTACTGCTTTCAATTAAATTATTGCATGCATCACATTAATTTCAAAATTAACTTTTCATTTTGTTGCCTAGTCTGTGTTACTAATGTTTCTACAAAAGCTGTGCTTGTTCAACATTTTCAATACATTTATTACATAGGACCTGTGTTTATTTTTACTCAAAGATTGTCATTTTTTGTAATTCCTGTTATCAAGGTAGAAGAAAAGAAAACAAGTTACTTAAATTATAAAGAGTGAGATTAGGTTTTGTCTTCAATTATAAAATTTAATTTCTTATGTATAATTGTAGGGAGAACAGTCACAAAATCATGCTGTGATAAGACAAACTATAGTATTTTTTGTGCACAATCAAAGCATTGAAAGGCCGATTTTTGAACACTGGATAATATATTATAGAGTTAGGAATTTAATAATTTTTTTTATAAGAATTATTAATGTTACAGAAAAAAATGTTCGTCTAAGAAAGAAGAACAATGCCAACACTGCTAATTTAAATGAGGAATAACATTAATTAGTTGTTCTTTAACTGACAAGACGCTTTTTAGTTGTTTCAAAGTTTATTACTATTTTGGTAAAACTGTAGTAAAAAAGAAACTTCATAATTGAAAATTTTGTTGTTATGAATATTTTCAATAAGATTATATATATATATATATTTAGCAATTGATTCTGGAAATTACAGTTCATCTATAAATACTTATTTAAAAGACGTGTGTTCAAGAGGATTGTTTTCTGTGTTCTAAATATGCATTTTGATCAATGTTAACTACATAAGATTTTTACTTTTTAACAGGTTGCTGAGCAAATGGAAACACTTGTTTCAACTTTATCTCTCTCTCCAGAGGATATAAAAAACAGGCATGAATTTTGCAAAACCTTAGAATCAATATTTAAGCCTTTTTTCAATAATTTTAAAATTCAGATGTTTGGATCAACTATGAATGGATGTGGTTTTAGAGGATGTGATATTGATATGACTTTTGAAACATCAACTGAGCTAAAAGAAAAGGTGAGAAATTCGTACATTTAAAAAAATCATGTTTTTAATTCATTTTGCATACTAATATGTAAAATAATTTTTCTTCCCATTTAAGTGTTTTATATAAAGTTAAATTCATTTTCTCTGGTTCTTTTCATGACTTTTTAAATACATCTGTAGATTATTGTTTTTATCAAATTGCTTTACATGTCTTGATAATAGCTGTATAGCTCTATTGTTTACTAAAAATGTATCATCTGAAGAGATATTGTCTGTCGTCAAGTAATTTATTATAAAATTTATTTCAGATTCTTATAAATTTATTATTCAGTACTCTAGATATTTTTTTTAGAAGTTTGAATTTTTAAAAGTGAATGGTTCACTTCATTCAGACAAGTATTGTATTCTTATAATACATTTAATCAAAATATATTTGAACTCTTTATCTGTTATCATAATTTTTTTAAGAATTTGGAAAATGACTTTTTATAGTATTATAATTTTTTCTGCCTTAATATTTAATTATTGTTTCTAGTATTTTTGAGTATTGTAACATTCAATAAATAAATTATACATTGCTTATATTTTAATTGATAACATTGTTATAAAAGTAATAATGAAAATAAGCATGAAAAACCCTTTTGTTAAAGGTACACAGCTTCCTTCCTCTTCTTTTTGTATTCTTATTTTTTTTGTATTTTGTATTTCTTCTGTTCTCAAAATGTATTATTAGAGTAAAATGCATATAATTTATTTCTTTTTAATATGCATAATGTCTATTAAAGCGTGCATTTAATTGAATTCAGTATCAATGAGATTTATACAACATCTTTATTCGTCCATTAATAAAATAAATGTTAAATTTGGTTTGTAATGGGTTTATTACATTAGCCTGTAAAGACTAAGAGCTAACAAACAAAACTATTTATTCTAACAGTAACAACAACAACAAAAAACGATTGCACAAATACTATTCTAAGTTAAACATTTAAATGCACGCTGTTGCCAAGTGAGCAAAAAGTTCCTCTTTTATGCAGATCATTCTGCCTCACATCATTTCCCTTCTCAGTGCTGCTTGCCTCCTCTTGCTGCTCAGGATTGCTGCTTGCCTCCCTGAGAAGCTATCTGGTAATTTAGAGCATCGCAAGTGAGCCACCCTTCACAACTGTTAAATTTAGTTTTGGGGCTGAACCCACGACTGTTAAATTTGGTTTATAATGGGTTTATTTCATTTGCCAGTAAGGACTAAAAGCTAATAAACAAAACGGTTTATTCTAATAGTAGCAATGAAGAAACAATTACACAAGTACTATTCTAAGTTACACATTTAAATGTGCATCATTGCCAAGTGGCTAAAACAGGGCTTGGCAACTGTTTGAGTCGGAAGAGCCAAAAATTATAATTTACAAAATTTCAAACTTTTTAAAGAGCCACAAAAAAATTTCTTGCCAACAATAAATAGCACTTGCATGAATAAAGTTTTTTGATAAAAAAAAAAATCTAATCTATTTATTCATAAGATTCTTATATTTCTTATTAATTCATAAGAAAAAATATCTATTTATTCATATATAAGAAGTGTTTTTCACAACAAATTAGATCATATATATATGGCCTTGTTAGATAATTACTAATTGTTTTTATTTAAGTAAAAAATAAAAACAATTAAACATTTACTTACAACACTAACTTGTACTTCAATAACAAACAATTAAGCAAACAAATTCAATGGGAGTGATGGCTTTGCATGGTTATTCAAGAAGAAAATTTAAACTTTACTAAACAATGTAACTTGTATTAAAAATTTTAAAAAACAATAACATACATTTGAACAAACAAATTCAATTGGACCGTTGGCTTTGCATGGTTTTAGAAAGTTTGGATAAATTTGGCTAATAACTTGTTGTTTTAAGTTTCAAACATGATTCTAAATTTTCATTTGTTAGTTGGCTTCTTACTTTACTTTTAATTATATTCACACAAAAGAAAGCTTGTTCGCACGAATATGTCGATCCGAAAATAGTCAGCACTTCAAATGCCAACTTCTTCACCTCACTGTAGCAATCTGGAAGACTATTCCATGCGTTGTGATGTTTGAAACAATAGAGGTAGCGTGATTTGAAAAATAAAAATTTAGTTTAATTAAGTCACAGCTATTATTTACATTAATTTACAGTTTAGTACTATTAGATGATTTTAGAGTCCCAATTTCTATTGCTTTGGGAGGGAGGGATCTTGGTGTCCGTTCGCTGCGAAGGTTTCGCTCCAACTCTCCTTTCTCTCACGGCCCCCTCTCGGTCCCGGTCCCTGCGGTTGACCGTTGTCAGCGTCTTTTTCTCTCCCTTCATCCGGCCGTGGGTGGAATGGGCTTCTCCTCATGTCAATGGTTGCCTGGGCTAACCAAGAAACGACCGCGCAATATATTAACGACTGCTGGTGTTTTTGCACATGTGGTGATCAATTCTCCTAAAACTGACCCGGCTGTGGGAGGGAACTCGCGGGTGTCCCAGAACTCAAGGCGGTTTTGTTACAGCGTCTAATATAAGTGCCTCAACTCGCAGCATTTCTTTTAAAGCTGTCCACTTTTGTTGCGTTACGTACATATATTTCTGGACCTCCAACTTGCTTTTCAACTCTGTAAATTTTTCACTCCACAAAACTTTACTTTTTAAATCAATCAATTGCATTTCCAGAGATTCAGTATCAATTCCAAATGGCTCAATGGGGATTTCGTTATTATTTGTGTTGAGAGGATATACTATGAATGCTAGAGTGGTTTTGAACTGCTCAAATCTGTCAGCAAATTCATCTTTAATTTTTTTATAACTGTGCTGAAGTAATTCATATCAACATTTTCACTGGTTTTATCGTGATATTGCTTTAGTAATTTACCACTCTGAATATCTTTTGCAAAAAGAATTAATTTTTCTTTGAAACAAACCAATTCTACCAAAACATAGGTTGGGTGACCCTTTCCTTGCAGTTTTAGATTCAGCTCATTTAATTTTGCTGTGACATCCACCTTAAAGTAAAATTTTTGCAACTATTTATCGTTCTCTAATTAAGGGTGATTATTGCCTTTTTCATTGAGGAATGTATTTATTTCATTCAAGCACAAAGCAAAACGTTTCAACACCTTACCTTTGGAAAGCCATCGCACTTTATTGTGAAGAAGGAGGTCGGAATACTGAGTCTCCATTTCGTTTAAGAATTCTTTAAACTGACGATGGTAGAGTGCTTTTGACAAGATGCTGTTAACAATCTTAATTACCAAATGCATGACCTCAACTATTTTGGCGATAATGTTTGGGCACAAAGCGCTTCCTGGTGTATTATGCAGTGAAACGTAAGAGCTTCGTGGTTTATTTTGCTCTGAAGAATCGTTGTTGCCCCTTTATTTTTTCCTATCATACTTCTGGCTCCATCAGTTGCTATTGAAACGATTTTATTTAAATCGATCTTGTTATCTTGAAGGCATTTTTGCATGGCATTCGCTATATCTTCCTCTCTAGTTTGTCCCGAGAGTGGTAGCAATCCTAGAAGTTCTATTGGACCTTGGGAAGACAAATACCTGACAAAAAGGGCAACTTGTGCCGTGTCTTTTATGTCGCAAGACTCATCTACAGAAAATGATAAGGCAGAAGAAAGTTGAATACCTTCCACCTGCAAAAATGTTACATTTGAAGACATTTTAGTTATTCTATCTTGTACTGTTTTAGCAGATAGTGGCAAATCTTTGATTTTTTTCTCAAGGTTTCTGGTTTGTTTTTGAAATTACGAAACAGTTCTTTAGATGCATGTATGAAGCAATCTTTGACATACTCACCATGTATCACGGGGGTGGGGGCGGAGAAAAGCGATTACAAGTGGCTGAGTGAAGAAACGGTGCCTAATCCTCGTTAATCAATTCAGAACGATTTTTAAATTTTTTTTATCAAATAAATAAAATTTGAGTATAGAACTAAAGAGCCACAGCTTCACATCTAAAGAGCCGCAGGTTGCCGACCCCTGGGCTAAAACGTTCCTCTTTTAGGCAGATAATTCTGCCTCTCGGCGTTTCCCTTCTCAGTGCTGAGTTAGGTCTCGGGATCGCCACTCGCTTCCCTGAGAAGCGATCTGGGTCATGTGTCAGAGGCCCGCAAGTGCTGCCATCCCATGAGTTGCTCCTCACATAAATATATAGTTATTTGCCTTTAAAGGTTTATGTTTTGTTACAAATTTTTTGTGCTTATCTCATTACAATATGTTTCATTTGAATTTATAATGTTGTAATAATTCTTTCTTAGTTAATATTTATGAGTTTGTATTCAGTATTATATTAATAAATTGGTTATTGTTACACATCTCATTCATTACTTTAAAGAAAATCAGATATGTATTATTGAAAATCTCTTAATTTTATTTCAGCATCTATATTTATTACACTATACAAAATTTATTTGTGTAGTTTTGTTAAATAATGGTTTATATTAATTATGAAATGTATGCTATGTATTTAAGCAACGAAAAAGCTAATTGGAAAACCAAAAAATAATTTGTAATGTATAATGAATTAGGCATGTTGTGTTCATACATACAGTAGAACCTTCATTATTGATCTCCTCTATTAACTTAATAGTTCTCTTATCCTGTTATAATATTCATTTTTAGACCTATTTCTCTGTATGTATTAGATGTACGCCGGTCACTTAAACTGATATATTTGCTTGCAAGTTTTAATGATTTATTTTACATAAGTCAATAGATCAATCATATTGATTATGTGTAAGTAGAGAAAGTAGAATTAGTGTTATAATTGCATTATTTAATCTTTAAAAATTACTTTTTTGTATATTATTAATGATAAAGTTTTAATGTCCTATTGTTTGCATAAAATAAAGATTTTTCTCGTTACATATGAAGAATGAATTATTAATTTAAAATTAAAATTCAATTATTAATTTCTTAGCTTGATTTTTTTGTCAGTGGTTTTCTCATTATTTTGTTCCTCCTTTTTATGTAACAATTTAGGGCAAAGAACAGGAGATTGTAATTTCCCCCCTTACATATAATGACAAATAGTCTGCGTTATTTATTAAGATTCCCACTCTTCAAGCATGTAAAAGCTCCTTTTTTCCTTACAATCATCTGCCTTTCTTTTAAGGATTAATTATTGGGAGCAGTACAATCATGTAAAGCATGACATATAGTATTTCACAAAATATACACATTAATTATTAACATTACTGGTGGATGTTAAAGCCACGCCATTTGAAAAAGTATTTGGCATCTTATCTTCATTTATTGTTCTTACTGTAGATTCCTGTTTGCTGGCTTCAAATGAATTATATCTTAATTTTAATATTTCTTTCCTACTTCTATTTTTAAAAATTCCTGCAATTCATGCAGACTTCTGATTTTTCTAAACTTTAATGCCTGTTTCATTACTCTGCACCACTTCCAAATCTTACAAATATTTTCTGAGGTTTCTACTAAAGGTAAAAGCATTGTTGCATGTTTTCTTTGGTAACTTCTTAGGAATCTAAAGCACTTTTTTGTAATTCTAATTTATCTTATAACTGGACAACTGAGTTTTTTAAAAAAAATCTTTTTTAAGAACAAGGTATGTAATAGGTCTCTTAACATAGAATTCTATTAAGATTTTATTTTTTCCATATCTAGACTTAAAAGTTAAATTGTTTTTGAACAGATAGATATAGATATTGGAATTAATTAAGTTAATAGCATTAGATATTGGAATTAATTTAATTAATTTTTGAGCAGGAGACTTAGACTTCAAAACTATAAGAGTAACTACAAAAATTTATCTTCCTGAGAGATCAAATTAATCATTATAAATTTTTGAAAACTGGCCCACACAAAAACTGATCATGTTTCTTAAACCTTCATTGAATTTCATTAATTTTACTTTCAGTAATTTTAACTGCATCTGATTGTCATTTTCATTTAAATTTTCAGTCTTGAATTCATTTGTTTCAAAATATAAAACTAGTTCTTTAACAGTAGAAATTTAAGCTTGTACTGCCTCATTTCACCAATTCCTCTTTGATATCTTCCTCATTAAAATTTTCTATTCTTTAAAGATCTTTCACATAAGAATATAAAGTACTAATCATCATATTTTGCTTTTAGTGCTTCAAACATGACTTTTATCTCCTTTTCATATTTTTCGAAGATGAGCTGTTCTCGTTTATTTCCTACAAAAGTAAATAATCATAGTTGAATCATCTGCTCGGTGATTGTATTTATGTGGCTATTTTTCATTTAGCCTTGAATTAACCCTAATTTAAAATTTCTATTATGGATGGAATTTTGGAGATGAGTTGATTATTTTTATGTGTTTTCTTTCATAGAAGAGTTGTATGATCTGTATTATATTATTGAAATAACTCTTTCTAATGTAATGTAGATGATGTGTTTTGGGAGAAAATAAGAAATTGTTTAAAAACTATATCTCCCTTTGACAGAATGGTAAAGTCATGAGAAAAATCATTGTATTTAAAAGAAATATAACGTACAATTTATTAAAATAATGTCACAAATATTTTTTACTTAAATTCCTGTTTGTGCACTGACTAATTGGTTAATGATTTACAATGTATTTATCTGTTAATTTATTTTCCTACAGATATTCTACTTAGAGATTCCAAATGTACCATTAGTAAGTGAAGTAATCTGTGGAAAAGTTTCTCCAAAGGAAGTTTCAGAACTACCACCCAGAGAGCAGCTAATTTTTATTCATAATGTATTGCTAGAATATTATAAGGAATCAAATGAACCTTCTATTTTTATTAATGCCCATGTACCTTTAGTGAGGTTTTACCATGACCAATATAATCTAAAGTGTGATCTCACTTTTAAAAATAAGTAAGTTCCAAATCTTTTAAAAAACAATTATGCTTTTAGTCGCAACCATTTCTTTAAGATAATAGTGCTATGTTTTATGCAATTGTGAACTTAACAAATAGACTTAACTAATAAATCTATTAATTTTACAATTTACACTCATGTCCATAAATTAAGGATAATGAAGTTCAGGCAAAGAAAGAGACAGAAGCAAAACAAATTTGACTTATTTGTAAAGTCTATTTATTAAACAAAAGGTAAAGAGCAAAAAAGATGCTATATGTTTGACAAAATTAATAAGAATTGCGATTTTTACTCCCTGGAGCAAATTTCAAAAAAGAACCTATTTACAAAAAACAGTGTAACATGGTTAGTATGATGGTTAATACGGAGTATGTCTCCCGGACGATGCAATACAGGCCTTACAACGCCTACACATGCTGAGTATCAAATTATCAATGTGATCTTGGGGAGTACTACACCACTCATCAAGCAATGCCCTCCGAAGTTCCGGTAGACAGTGTGGGAGGGGGTTGACGGGCTGCAATTCGTCGGCCAAGCATATCCCACACATACTCTATTGGATTCAAGTCCGGTGAGTATGCTGGCCAATCCATACGCGTGATATCCTGCGATTGAAGGCATTCGTCTAAAATGTTTGCACGGTGAGGACGGGTGTTGTCATCCATAAACAGAAATTCAGCACCCATGGCGCCCCGAAACAAATGTACATGTTCCAGAATGACATCCCTATAGATGTGGCTGTCATCGTTACACTCTGAACATGCAGGTCAGATCTGGAACCAAGAATAATTCCTCCCCAAGCAAGCTATCCTGCAGCACCGTAACGGTGTCGTTTAATGTGTTCTCTTGGTGGTAACGGGTACCTGGCGTTCTCCATATGAAAGTCCAGTGAGAATCAGACTGCAAACTAAACCTGGACTCGCGGAAAACATCACACAAGACCACTGTTGTGGTGTCCATAATGCATGCTCTCTACTCCAGGTTAATCGCAGGCGACAGTGAGTTGCGGTAAGGGAAACACATCTGACAGGCCTACGAGCATATAGACTAAGCGTCTGTACACGGTCTGCCCTGAAACTGTCGTACCGGTAGCTAAAGGGAGCTGACGAGATAGGTCTGATGCTGTGCTCCGTCTGTTTCTTTTGGCAGTAACTGCCAAATACCGGTCCTCATTCGGCATTGTAACTCGGGGGCAACCTGTGCTGTAACATCTACTCACATTACCATCATCTTGAAATCGTTGCCAAAGTCTGGAGATGACACTCTGGGCGATTCCAAGTTCCTCGGATACTTCCAGCTGGATACATCCACATTCTAATTGTCCGATAATTCTACCATGTAAAAAATCATCCAAATGCTTCCTTTGTGCCATAACTATGCGGTTATTGCACTGAAAGGCTTTTAAAGCGCTTGTGAACAATTTTACTTCTTTGCCATTATTCCTTATATACCCCTCTTTTACACTCTCGTCATTGTGACATACTATCCGCGCCATCTGGTGGTTTCCTGTAATTTGCATATTCTTCTTCAAGATGTGTGTGATAATTCTACAGGTGAAATTTTTATTTTAGAGTTCAATTTCTGTGTGATTCTGAATTATCCTTAATTTATGGACATGAGTGTAATAGTAATTATTGAGCATAAAAAATAACATCTATTTTTAACTTAAAAATAACTTTTATCATAAAGCATCAAAATTTTTATAAGTTTTTTTCATACTTTCTTCTCTCTCTAATGTTATTAAGAAAGTGTTTTCACAACTCTATGAATAAATTTTTATATTTGTATTATAAAAAATTATCAGTATTTTATATCAATATAAAAAATCACCACTTTTGAAAGGGGGAAAATTATCTGTTTCAAAATTATTCAATGGTCATTTCTTAAATATAAAATTTTATTTTGTTTAAATTTCTTTTTTCTATTAACCATGTGTAATTTTTGCTAAAAAATATTATGCTTGTATAAAAAGTATATTTTTTCTTAAATTCTTTTTTTTAAAAATATTTTCTGGATTTGTACAGTTATTGAATTTTAAAATCTTTCCTCTAGGGTGGCTTATGCTAACACTAAATTATTATACCTATTCTTCAAAATGGACAAGCGTGTACCTTTGTTACTTATGACATTACGATATTGGGCTAAACATCGAGAAATTATTGGAAAAGGGTTATCATTTAATACTTACACTATTTCACTAATGGTAATATATTTCTTGCAAAATCGAAATCCTCCCATTCTTCCCAGGGCTGACTTAGTTTTATCTTTGTCAGGTAAGTAAAATCTTGATAAATTTCAATTTGATTCCTTTGAAAGTCTGTTGTGATAATATTTTGATATTGTGCACTAAAATTATTTATAGGTTGTAACATTTTACTCAAAAACTTCAATTGTGTTTTTTCCCCCAAAATGTAAATTAGTAATACATGAATTATATGTAGGTTAAAATTGTCATTCTTTCAAAGACAAAAATGTTGTTCTAATTGTACAATTTTAAAAACACATTTAATGTCAAATAGAATTTACCGTTGTATTCCAACCATTTTCTTTTGTATGACCTTTTAAAAGATTTTGCTGTATCACTGTTAGAATTATTATATTTAAGATACGTTAATTTTACAAAGAGGGAAAATCTTCAAATAAAATTAGGAAGCATGTACAACATATTTATTTAATAGAATATAATTGTAGATTTGTAAATAAAGGGTTTTGATTATCTGGCCACAAGACATTAATCGCCAAATCATGTTATCAGCTCCAGACAAAATATTGTCAACTGAAATTATTTCCCTTCATTCTCGTACCGATTGTTTATTAATGTTACCCTTAAAAGCAAAAGAAGAGCTGTTGGTGAGAAACCTCTTAATTTTGAGGAATTGTCACATTACATGGATGACACCTGAGCTTTTACCTCATTCTCCTGACTTCCACACTAGTGGGAGAACATTAAGCCTTAGTAGTTTTAACATGCCTCTGTACATGGCAGGTCATTAGTAACATCAGGATTCACACCCACAACTCAACTGCAACTATCTCACAAAGATAATTACACTTTACTTTTATTATTTTTTTGTTAAACTTATTTTTCACATTTTATTGTAGTATAATTTATTAATCACAGAGAGCAATAAAGACTTAACCTTTAAATTTCTCATTTGCATGATGGATTCTTTAAATAATAAATTTTCATTGTGAATGTTTAAACAAATTTATACCATTTGTCATGTCAATAACATTGATCAATCTAAATTTTTGTAAAATTGCCTATTTTATTTTTAGATGGGCTTCGATTAGTACAAAAAAAAAACCATTTTAGTAAACATTAGCATATTGAATTATTACTTTTTGAACTTAAAACTTTTTTATAAATGTAAATTGCTTGTATAAAACAGTGCTAATGTGCATAAATGTTAGAAATAGGATAGAATTTTTTTTTAATTATCAAAAATACATGTTCTTCCAGAAATTTTTTGCAGCTTTTTTTAACATTGTTTAACATAGTACCTGTAGCTGTCACTGTATATCACATTTATCAATTTTAATATAAAGTTGTAATATACAAAACTAAAGAATAAAACATATTATGTTTAGATGCACATGTATAATGCCTTATTTTATGGAAAATAACATTTTCCTTCACAAATAAGTAACTTTAATTGCTTCATAAACACTATTTCTGCTCTTTTTATAAATAAAATGGGATATCAGTAATGAGAACAAATAAAACAACCTTGCATTTATGCCACAAGAAAACATGAATGACAAGTATATACTCTATTCTTACTTCTGTGATTGTATGTAATATACACTTTGATGTTCTCCTCCCCCATGATATGCAAGAAACGATCTTATTATTCTTGTTCCAAATTGATATTTTTCAAATTATTTCTCATCAAAGATAATCTAAAATCAACAAAATAATCTCTTTTTAAAACAAAAGTTTAGCTTTTTTTTTGAATAACAGTTAGATCCTGATTAAAGTAAATTTCTAACACATTTACATGTTTCATTTTATAAATTTTAGTAGAGTTAATTTTAAAGTAAAGGACTGAAATTATATATTTAATTCAATATTAGATTATAAACTTCAGAATAGTAAATAAAATTTTAACTTTATATTATCACAGACTAATTAAATGATTGTTAACTATTAATTACCTTTTTTCTTCTTTTTTCTAATTTATTCATGAAACTGTTTTTCCATTGTAATACAAGGTGTTTAAAAAAACATCACCCATTCTGAAACAAGTATATAATGAAAACTATTGAAAATTAATGAGCACATGAGATTAATTTTATATTATACAGCTTTTGTTTAAACCCTATTGAAGGTGTTCAATATGTTCACTTTTAGTTGTGCAAACATTTATTTGTTAGTCAAATTCATCTCAAATCTTTTCAAGTATATCTGCATCCACTGCTTTCATGGCTGCTGTTATGTATCACTTCAGTTAGCTAAGATAGCTAGAAAGAGAGGCACAATAACGTTATCTTTTATAGATCCATTCCTTCCCATAAGAATAAATCATATGCTGAGAGGTTCTGCAAAATATTGGTGGCCATTGTATTTTACTGAATTGTTAGGTGCTGTATGGCAGATTCATTGTTAAAAATTGCAATTTTTTCAAAATTTTTCATTCATTGTGGTGGGGCTATTTTTTGCTAGAACAGGGGTGGCCACCCTGAGGCCTACCTTGAATAATTTTGCAACCCCTGAGATCTATTACTACTTTACAAAATACGATTATTTTGTTAAATATTTTTGTTTTTAGCATAGTGCTTTCTAACAAAAATATCCCATAACTTTTTATTTCATTACATTGCTTCTGTTTTTATACATACTTAGAAATTAGCAGTACTGCACTACAGTGACCCCCTGCAGAATCATGCTTGATTTCTGTAACTTAATCACGCTGCTTTTTGCAAGAGCTAGGCATATTTGATCATTGTATTATTATTAGTAAATTATCTATGTTTGTATACATGAAGACTAATGAAAACAATAATAATTCATTCCATTTTAAGTTTTCACTCCAATAAATGTTTGTATTTGGTCCAAATCTAATATAAAGATATATTTTTTATATGCTGCCCACTGATTATAATGTTCTACCAAAGTGGCCAGCAAAGATATTTGGATTAGCCACCCCTATGCTAGAAAATGAAGCCATCCAAATCTTTTTCTAACTGTGGAAAAAGCCAGTTTTCAAAAATATCATGATATGATACCTGCAACAGTGGCCTTTATGAAAAATAAGGGGCATGCACCTTTTTTCTGAGAAATTGCATAAAAAACATTGACTTTTGTTCTTTCATGCTGTGCAATTTTTTGTGTGACTGCTCCTCTAACATTGTGTAGCTGTTGACTTTGCCATTTAGATGAAAAGTAGCTTTGTCAATAAAATTTGTTGAAAATTGTTATCTTGTAGCACATTCTAAAGGAAGAATTCAAATAATTCCACGTATCGTTCTTTGTCACCTACATGAATAACTTATAACAATTGAATCCTGTATGTAAGGATTGCAATATTGGACCAAAAGTTCAATGCCGGCATTTAGTATTTCTTAGATTATAATACTGGGATACCAATAGTAGAAATTTTAGAAAAAGAAAGAAAACGCAGGTGTTTCTAGGTTTTATTTGCCATTTTTATTGGAGAGTGTAAATATCACAAAAAATCATTTGTAACTAATGAATTATAACAGTATGTAAAGAATCACAAAAAAGTAAAGAAAAACCTTAGGTATTTAAATCAAAGAAAAATGTAAATAACACTATTCAGTCTGTGATATAATTAAAAATTTTTAAAATGTGATCTTAAAAAAAGAACGCATCAACTGTAATGTTATTAAGCCTGAAAGGTAATTTTGTGCAAAAATTTACTTGTCAAAAACGCTCTCTTGGCATCTACACTAGTTGGTCGTACTATTAGCAATGCGCAATATATTTTTTCCAACTGTTTACCTCTAAATCCCTCTTCTTTAAATAAATCGATTTCTTGTTGGATGGTTTTAGGTATAGCTGATTTCTGTCTTGTACTTTATTTTGTTGAAATTTTTCAGCTATTTCTAATTTAATTTTTGTTCAAGAGTCAAATCCTTTTCACTGTTGCCATTAGAGTCTTTGTTATCTTAGATAACTGTACCAAATTCTTCTGAATGTAAATTGGATTAGACGTAAAAAATTTTAAGAAAATTTACTATAAACTTGATCAAATTTAAACTGGTTAGTCTCTTTCTTTTCTTTTTCATTTTTAAAATCGTTATAATTATGTAAATACCATAAGACATTTTCTATTTTGGTATGCTTTTCTTCTGTGCAATTTTTCAATGTTATGTATAATTCTTTAGATAGTGATGTGTGCTGTTCTTTCAGTGACTGTAACAAGAAATTTATTGTTGCATTAACTGTTAATAAATTAGAATCTCTCCAGCATAATACCTCAACAGACAGTTTTATTGGAAGTAGAGCTGATGCAGTTCTGCATATTAAGTCAAATTCACTATTGTGGAAAATTCAGTTTGCAAGTTTAATTTGTTCACATTGCTTTTTTGGATTGGATTTGCCTCAGTGCCCCCCCCCCCCTCCGTTTAGGATACATAAAAACAAAGACATGTGCTATGTTGATAATCCCTGAACATATAATGGAGAACATTTTTAAAAAATCTAGTAAATACCGAAAACATGGTATTTAAATTTGTGAATACCGGTATTACAAAATTGTACAAATGGCTCAAAATACCAGTATTGGTATCTCAGTGTACCAGTATTGCAATCCCTACCTATGTGTATGGTTTCAGAGATGAACATCTCTGCAAATCTAAGAGGATGGAAAACTGAATGATCAAGTATTGATTTTGTGAAATAAATCAATTCAAACAATATTGTCTTATAAATTCTCATTTAAGGCTTTGCAAAATTTAAGTGATTGGCTTTAGTCAGTTATTGAAAATTATCCGATAAAATGTAAAAAGCTTTATGATGTCTTATCTTTGCAATAAATTAAGAACCTTTTCTTAAAAAAAAATAATTGACTGTCAGTTATGTCTAAAAAATATTGAATCCTAAAATATTGTTAATCAGATGAAATATTCAGTGATAAATCCTTTCATAACAAAATTATTTGAGCTCAGTTCTTAAATTTTGGTGTCACTTAATTTTTTGCCTATTTCCTTAGCAGATTTCTGACGGTCTTTTAATATATAACATTGTATCATACAACTTATGAAAATATTTTGCATGCTTTGTAAAATCAGAAAAAGTTTGCAAGAACGATTATTTTCAAATTTTTTCACAAATTCAAACTAACTCCCTCAGCGCATGTACTGTCCTTTATAATTCCTTTGCAGGATTTAAATGCTTACGGGGCAGATGATATGTTTGTCATTATCATCTATTGGCACCAGTCCGCATAATTTTTGCTGAGCTACATTTACCAATTATATAAGAAACTTAAAAGATAGTGTTCACATTACTCTTATGAGCTGTGCTGTCAGCTGTTTAATATTTTGTTGATATTTCTGTGTTTTAGTTTAATTAAATTTCAATTATGTTTAATAAATGTATTTGTTAAATTTACAGTTTTTAAAATTATTATTGAGTCTATCAGTATTAGGGGAATCAGATGCATGAGTCAGAGTTCAGTTTCAGAATTAAAGATTAAATTAATTCAGAATTACTCAGATTAAAAGAATGATTGTATGCATTGTTGAAGCATAAAAAGGTGCTCCTTTGCACCATGTAAAGTTGTTGATGCAAGTTAAATCTATCAAAGCTCAAGGTCTTCATATTAGTATGTTGTAAAAGTTTGGAGAGTAGGATGTCAAACAAAAAAAAAAATTTAAGGCTTTAAGTCACTTAACTGTGGTTCAGAATTATGAGGTCCTCACTAATAACCCTTACATTGCTTCAAAGTGGGATGTAAATCGAAACTGTTAATAAATTAATCGAAAGTATTGTACAATGCAAAAAAATCCTTTGCAAGACCTTTGTTTAGATGAAGCAGGATCAGTACAAGACACTGAAGGAACTCATTCTACTTTTACTTTTAGATCCAGTAAGTTGAAACTTTTATGAAAAGATTTAAACTTTTGAAAGAGGAAATCCTCACTTATGTTAGGGGGGGGGGGGAAATGTCATTGAATGTTTACTAACTGGTGGTGTTTGGGGCAATTTTTATGAAGAAAAAAAAAACTTTATGGATTTGCCAGTTTTTATGTAGAAAATCTTGTCTGTTACAACTAGGGATACAGATTCACTTGAAAGTAGCCAATAAGGTTTATGTTTCTGCTCCTGGTGTTGGATATTTCAGCAGTTAATGAAAATTAGAGCTTAGGTAAATTGCAAACCGATATTCATTCTTTGCAAAAACGGGTTTAAGAGCTAACTAGAAATTGAAAAAACAATTTTAAGAAAATGATTTGTAGTCTTTCACACAATTCAAGGTTGGCCAACAGTTTGATTCTAAAATGTGCTCATATGTCAAATAGTACAATTAGAAAACTTACAAGTGCATTTAGCCATATAGCTTAGAAAATTTAGATCAGATGGAATTTCATTCATCCACTTACATATTTTCTATAAATGCAATGGCTGGAAGTTTCCTGTTAGTGGTGCATTGCTAAGTTGTATTTCTAGACATTTAACTAAATACAGGATTCACAAATAGCCTACACGTTTTACAGCTAATAATAGCAAAATTCAAACTTAAGATTTAAAGTGGTTAAATTTGGATTTTGACTCACGACACATCTTTTGATCATTTTACCTGTAGAAGAGTAGTTTCCATTCCAATTTTAGCTGTGCTAATTTCCTGAAGAAGTTTGAATTCAATTTTCATATGGACTTGTTCATATGAAGCAAATTTCCATTTTGGAAAGTCCTCTCTAATTTTTCTTTACTGTCAGACAACTATTTCCAATATCAAAAGTCAGTTTCATACAATTACTTACTGCATCTAGACTTGTGGTCCTCCAAGCTATGTTTGATGGAAAAAATAAAAATTTATGATTGTGTAAAAAGGATTTGCTTCATTCAGTATGTTAATAAATTGAAATTTTAGTGACATTCATTAACTAATTTCTTATGCTAAAAGCATGTGTATTTGAAATTTTTCTCCCTTACAGATAGCTTAAAAACTGAAGACATGAGTGATAATAGCTTTTTAAGGATAGCTGAAAAGATTCCTCCAACAGAGAATAAAGAGACTATAGGTAACCTTTATAGAACAATGTATTCCTGATTTAAATTTTCTGAATTTTAATTCAGACTTATAAAGTTGTTATTTCTTTGTACTAATAATTATTTAATCCCATTGGCTGAGTGGTTAGTGCATCACGTTTTCACACCACAAGTTCAAGGTTCAAACCCTGGGCTGGGCAAGGTTGACTCAGCCTTTCATCCCTTCAGTGGGTCAATAAATTAGTACCAAGAGCTTGCTTGAAAACTTCACACTAGGGGGTTTTGCATCAGACTTATTATCTGACCAGAACATCTGCTCATGCACCTCAGGGCTCAAGGTCATGTATACTGAGTTGGCTCTCATGGGCTATTGTGCCACTGAGTTAAGTTAATAATTAATTTGTGAAAATAATAAGTAATTAGGTTTTTTTGTTTTGTTTTTGGTAAAACTGTCTATAATATAATCATGTATACTTTTGTACTCATCAAAATAAACTCGTCATTTATTTTAAATTTCTTCATTATTATAACTTAGTTATAATTATTAATAATTATTATACCTTTTATTTTCAATGAAATATAATTTTAAATTTTATTTTAAAATATTACTAAAATATTTTTATGTAAATTTATATTAAACATTTTAAACTTTTTTTTTGAAGATTGAAGTTAATGAACACATAAATATTATTAACATAAAAATTTTTAAGAAAAGAAATTGTATTAAGGAGAAAATAAAATTACAACAGAAATTATTTTTAAAATCAAATAATTTTTAAATTTAGGCATTTTAATTTTAGTAAATAATAATTACACAATAATTCAAAGGTATTTTACAATTATAAATTAGGTTTATAAGAATTCCTGATAGCAATATATTTGTCTTAATGTATTTCAAAATTTAATTTACTCATTTTATTAATAATTATAACTAAATATAATTTCATTAATAACTGCCTTTATAATAAAAGGATCCTGGAATTTAAGGTGTCTACCTCGAGTTATGTACCCGAAGGGTGATTATTATCCTTGTAAGGAAACCATGCAGAGTTAGTTGCCTGTTCATCTGAAAGTTACAGACCCTTGCTTTGACATGTATTGCATACAAGATCAAAAAGAAAATAATTAAAAAAACACTCAGTTTTCCTTTAAACTAGACTACCTAAACTCATAACCTTCTTTTAAATGAATAATTTGACCTTAAATAAGGACACAGCACAGATCTCAATCAGATTAGAGATATTCACTGCATGAAGCCTCTTCATCATTGACAGCTTTTCTTGACTTTCAAAAACCTGAGGTTAGTCAAAAGAAGCTGCCACTATCTCATCACCAGGCTCTTTGATACTTTTGGGATTAGAGTTAAAACTGTGCCTAGGTGTATGATTTTTTAAAGGATATGTGTGACATCACAATAATTCCTTGCTGCATTTTTTTTAAACTAAAGCTGGTTGTTCCTCTGAGCTCTGTCCTGAATTCAATCCCCCCCCCCCTTTTGTGCTTGGCATGTAGTAGGTGTGAAGTTACTTTGATTGACAAAGAGACTGCAAGCAAATATTTATCTTGCACTTGATGATAATGTTGCTGAAAATCACAAATTATAAGTTTTGTTTTTCCAAGTTTGCTGTTTATTACTTCAGAACAAACAGAAAATTGTTTAACTATCACACTAATATTATGAATCAACAGGTTCTCTCTCTCTTGCAGTAGATGAGCACCCAAAGTATTTGTGCTTTATATTTGATATTGAGGTAATTGGCACAAAGTATATCCACCATTTACAACTGAAAAGTAGGAAACACCTCTGTGTCTTAAAATATATATCTGGTCATTATAAATATTGATAAATATATATCTATCATTATAATGAGTATATCATATGTGATATATAATTTGGTTGCATATTGGTAAAGTGTAAACCATCAGTTCTGCCAGCTCCTCTGATTTTTATGAAACCGCAAGTAGAATAAAATGTTGACAGAACCAATTGGATCCCCTCACCAGTGCACCATGATTTGCTATTCATCTGAGAATGAGGCATCTGAGATTGTATGAGGAAGGAGCAAATCAGTTTTATTCTTATTCCCATTGGAGATTTTGATTTATTCCAATGGAACTAAGTCTTTCCCAATCTGCACCAAGCATTGTGTTAATCAAATCTCCCTTGATCAAAATCTTGAAAGTTTGGGCTAAATGTTATTTCCGATCCATGATGGTTCTGAATTATTTTTTTTATGTACTGTATCATGGCTTTGAATAGAAATTAAAGTATATATCAGTTTTCATAATCAAAAAATCTGCATTCTATGATATTATATAATTACAAAATTTCTATTTTTAGTTGAATTGCTGAAGGAGTTTTTCTCCTTTTATGTATATTTTGATTTTACACGGGTCATTTGTCCCTTGACAGCAACAGCAGTTCCAAGGAAGGAATTCTTTTCAAAAGAAGAACATTCTAAATTTAAAGTAAGTGTATTTAATCTTTTTTAAAGTAAATATTTCTGTTTGTGTTTTACTCAGTTAACATATGTAGTTTAATAAAATCAAACTGAGGGGTATGAATCCTGGTGTCAGTACAGACTTCTTATGCGTAGAGGGACTTATGCATGTTAAATCAGATTAGGCTGGAAGTTCCCTTGTTAATATGGTTAGGAAGTTTGGAGAGCTCAGGTGTCTTCATCATTTTACCATACTTCAAAATTACACAGTTTGTTGTTAATGGTCCTTGTGTAGTTGCAAATTATTACATTAATAAAAAAATATTTTCAAATCAAATTTTATCTATTTTTTGTGTTTAGTGTAATATATTTCTTATTATTTATCATGTTTACCTATAAAAATATACTTGTAAAAACATGAATTTAGTAGATTTTGACTTTTTAAATTTATAAATCTTATATGAAACTATTTACTGTTTCGTTTAAACATTAGATCCTTATTAAAGTTATTGATGTAGTACTATTCAAAAAGGATGTTTTATTTTGATGGGGTAAAAAGTGGGCTGAGAGGTATATTAGAAGTAAAGAATTTTTCACTTTATGTTCAATTCTTTTATATTGAAGAAAGAGAACCTTTAATTTCTGTTTCATAGAAAATTATAAATTCTAAAAAGTCATTGTAAATTTTTTGTAAACAAAAATTCACATGTTTAGTTTGTCATGTATACTTTAAAAAGGAGATATGAAAGAAAGAATCAAATATTGATTTATTCATAGTAATGTTCTCTATGAGGCTCAAAATTAGATTCATTGTTGCTTTTAGTTAAACATTTTTTTGTATAATTAATACGGGAGTTAACCTGGAATATTTGAAACCCTTAAGCTAGGGGTGGCGAACCTTTATGGATCAACATGCCATTTTTTCTAAAGAAGTGTTCAATGAAATATAGACATGCCCTCAAATAAAATTTTGGGAAAATAATCAAACTAAATACTATTAACACAAAACTCTATTTACCACAAAAAAATACCTTTTGTACTGTATAGTTATAAATGTTTTAGTTACATGTGTAATTAAAATTAAAGTAACATTAGTGTGACATTGGATGACAAATAACTTATATTAGGATTGTAAGATGTTACTTTTTTTAGAATACATGCTAAATTTGGGTCATCTGCCAAACAGTTTCTAAGCAATTAATTAGTTTCGCTGTGGCTTACTTTTTTTGACAAGAGGGTTTGTGATTTGTTTCAAAATACCCTTTTACATACTATGTTCTACGTATAACTACATACCACTTTGTCCCTTTTATTAATCATGCCATGTTTCTCGGTCCACCAAGCTTTAAATTCTCTATTACACTTACTATCTTGCACTTATTGTTTTTTTTTGTGCTGAATTAGCCTTGTTAAACTACGGCTAAAATTCACAAATAAACTTTAAAATAAAGTTGTGTCAACGAAATTTACTATGCTATGTGTTGACAAACTTCGCATCATTAGCAATTGCAGTCCAGGATGTAACTAAAGCAAGAGAAATAAGAAACGCATATGCTCCCCGTCGTATCGCGACCAATCACCCCTGTTTGATCGTAATACTTCATAGTGAACTTTGTTATTTTGAACTAAAATACAAACTGTGTTTTGATCGGTGGAGTGCCCAAAATGGTGTGTCACATGCCACTGATGGCACGCATGACCCTGGTTCGCCATCCCTGCCTTAGGCTGCATTAAATGCTGTTCATACATACCTGTATATTGAAAATTTCTTTAATTTTATAAAAGGTACTTTACTATTTAATGAAAAGTACCAAATTTCCCCTTCAAAACTTCTTAAATAAGAATTCAAATTCTAGATATTTCAAATGGAAACAAAATATCTTGATTTTACTATTCAATCCAGAATTCCTTAATTTCAATACTGATTTAATTGAAAAAATGAGAATGAAGTATAAAAATAAAGGTGCAGTTTTAAAGAAATCCAACTTTGTTCATATTTTTTCGTGGATTCATTAAATAACAACTTAATTTTAAAAAAAATTTGTGTAATAAAATTTATTTTAAAGAATTAGTACTCATTCTTATTTAATTTGAACTGTATTCATAACCTATGCAAAATATTCTATGAAAAATATTTGTGTTTTGAATTAAAACATTCATTCGATGTATTTTCTCATTTTTTTTTCATTCTCAAGATTGGATTTTTTTGTTAATATCGAATTTATTAGTTTGATTTTTAAATTCAGTTTATTTATGGATATGACCTTATCCATTATGTGTCATTGTATCATTTTGATATAACTTTGTAAACTGATATTTCACTCTTACATAAAGTAACAATTAACTGGTAGGAAAATGTTATTTATAATTTTCATATTTGAGATTTTTTATAATAAAATGATTAGTTTCAAGAGTAAATGAAATTTTTAGGCAGTTAACTTTCATACATTTTATATTCATTTCTTCTTTCATTAAATACTCTTTTAGATGAATTCAGTGTGTGTTCAGGATCCTTTAGACCTGTCTCATAATGTTGCTGACCTTGTGGATTATAGATGCTGCAAAAAATTATCAGCTGAACTGTTGGTAGCCGTAAAAATTTTTGAAGATAGGGATTTACTAAGTCCTTCATCTAAACCTTGGGGTATAATTAACATTTTTGACACTCCCTCAAAATTTTATTTATCAAATGTAATTTCTTCTAAGGCTGTATCTTTCACAGTACCCTTACTCTCTAAATCTATTGATGGAAACATTTCAGATAATGAAAGAATATCTGTTTCTTCTGAAATTTTATTAAAAATATTACAGCATGCATTGCTGTTCAGTTGTAAACCTCTTAAAACAAATTCAATTCTAGATTTGCTAAAAAAGCAAGATGAACTTATTTTGAAACAGAAAAGAGATTTTGAAGCTGCTTCTAAAATAAAATTAGAAATACAACAAATTCGACAAAGTTTAAGAAAAAAATCAGACCAAGATATTGAATGTAAGGTGAATATTCCCCAAAATAATGCACCAGAGGAATCCATGCTTAAGCAGTTTCTAAAACTTACTGAAGAAAATAAGTTAATTTTTTGTACTGAATGCAAAGTGTCAAAAAATGTTTGGCGTTGTAGAGATCTAGTCCTTTTGGATTCCTCTCATGAATCAAAGAATATTTTAGAAAAAGAAGATTTGATTTCAGTTCATACAGCACAGGGAAGTGACAAAGAACAAAAAATTGAACCTTTTGTATTCTTATTTGAATGCTATGCTTCTAGCAATGTACCAAAAACTTTGCTAATAAATGTCAGACCTCATAAAAAAGTTAATTTTAACCCTATATTAGGTATCTTTTTGAAACAATATATTGTAAAGATCATGAATTGTATAAATAGTTGATTTATTGTATTTTTCTTTGAATAAATTTTATTGTATTGATTGTGCTGATTGTGTTTAATTTAAAAATATGCATTTGCGATTAGATAAATTATCTTCATTGAAAACAATTTCTCTTTAGTGAATTTAAAAATTATTTTATAAAATATGAACTAGGAATGGAAGATTTCATTGTTAATAAAAGTATTCCAAAACAATTATTTAATAATTTTGATATCTAAATTGTGTTTAGTAAAATGTAGGCAAAATTCAACTTGATATTTTTCATCTGCCCGACACAAAACTTTAAATAATGTGCTATGCTATTTTTTGCTAGACATATAAAACAGTTTTTCTAGTTTCAGTTTTATATAAAAGCTAATTTTGTTTATGAACATATTTTTTGTAATTGCTAAAAATGCACAAAAGAAGTTATGTTGGCAATAAACTTCTTTATGTTGTAGTCTCAATAGCTTTTGGTTCGGTTTCTCTTTCTTTTTCGGATTTTGAAGACTCTTTGCTAACTACCCCCATTTCTGAGGTTAAAGATCACAAAAATAACTGTTGAGATTAAAACAATTAAAATTGTTGTTTAAAAGACTTTTTTCCACTACTCAATTGTGTTCTGAAAAAGAAAAAAAAACTACATATGTAATTTGTTTTTATCTATAATTTCATGTTAAATGCAAAATAAAGTGAAATTATATTTGACTGACAAAAGATTTAAATAAATAGTAATCATTATGTAAAATTGCAACATTTATATTTATTTTGTAAATCAGTAAAGGATACTAAAATTTTAGCCTGTTCACAAGAACAAACTGATAAATGGAAAACATTTTAGAGATGGGTGTGTTACATGTGCATTCACCCCAAATGTCACCAGCAGCCAGGTGATGCACTGGTGAATCATGTTTCCTACTTAATATACAGGAATGGTTATCCCCACAGAAAAGTGCATTTAATGGCATATTGCACGATAAGGGGTTTGAGACAAGTGCATGCATGACACACCCATTGAGAAAGGATTAAAGCAATTATTTTAGACAGTAAGACCCTGCGTGCAATTTTGGGGAATCCCACAATTCAAATAAAGGAGCATTAAGCGGGGTCTTACTGTATTCTGAAAATATGCATGGGGAAAAAAGTAAAAACTTTTATTTCTTTACTTGAAAATTAAATAAGCATAAACTGGAGTGTCTAAATTGGTAAATGTATTGCATTCAATATATTATGGCTGAAATGTACCTTATGCAAAGTAATGGAAACTTGGAAACATCTTGTGTATTTTGTTTTTGTACATTCCAATTTTCTGTTAAATTTTAAAATTTTCTACTACAAAATTTTTTATAAGGAATCACAGTATGAAATATTTTGAACAGGAATTATTTGAAGTAAAAGCTTCATACATATTTTCAGAAATGCATTTCTATCTACATTATATAAAATTTCAAATTTTGGCGAAAAAATGCTCACTTTAAAAAAAAATTATTTTGACTTGATAGTTTCTATATTAGCTATAGTTTAACAGATTCAGTTTTTTAAGCATGAAATAGGACAGGGAAGATAACACACAGTATTTTATTTATTTACATTTACAATATATTATATAATTTTTAGCACAAAAAAGAACTGCATTTTCAGATTTTGATTTTGAATGAATTAAAGTTTCAAAGACTTTGGAATGAAAAATTTTCATATGAATTTTTTACTTTTAGAGATCAAGGATATAATATATTTCCTTGTTGTTCTGCATTAGTTTGCAATGAAATTACGAGATTACCTAATCCAATATTGTTTTCAAATTATATTTGTCTCAAATACTTTATTTTAATATTCTACTTTATTTGTATATTTCTCAATCGTTTTACATTTCAGTTGAGAATTTCTCAATTTATTTGAAATGCTTATTATCACATATGAATCTATATATGTCTTTTTGAAATATATCCTAAATAAGTTTTTATAGATAAACACTTTATGGAATGTACAGAATTCTTTTATAATTTTTATTATAGAAATATTGTACCTCAAAATTGATCATCCATCCAACTAAAGCTGGTATGATAAAAAATGGAAATACAGTAACGATCTTTGAGATCCCACTTACTGTACATGTTCAGAGTATATTATCATTAATAATATAACTATAATTCTAACTTAGTTCTAAACAGTAAACAAGAAAATAGGAAGACAGTATAGGGCAAAGTAAAATAGTCACTGTAATACAATAACAAATTGTTGAACTTATAGTTAAAGATAATTTAAAACATTCAAATATGATTCCCTTTTGCTACAGCACAGACCATTTTCTGGGTGCTTCCATCCCTATTTTTACTCTTGTTCAATAATTTTTATGGCTATGAGTTTTATTAAAAGGAGTGGAGGATTATATTAACCGTTAAATATCTTACGAGGGACTAAACACATTAAAATATTCATTGTAAGAAAATGGATTTTCTTCTTTAAAATTTAAAAAAAAAAAATTTTTTTTGTTTTTTTCCACCAATTCTTTCATTTATTTTCTACATAATTCAACCCCCTAGTTCCAGCACGACACTTCTTTATGAGGGTAGTATCACCCCCCCCCCCCACACACACAGCGCTATAGTAAGGGGGCCCGACTGGGTTTCCGAATGGCCTTATGAAGTTCTTACGAGATACGGCTGGCTCGAACTTTCTTTCTATGGAAGCAATAAGAGGTGACAATGAGTTCACATTATCGATGATTTTCCTGAAGATTATATTTTTTGAATGAAATGACCCATGAATTGTCCAAATCTCAGACTGTCAGGAGGTATTTAGGACGGTCTAGGAAGAGAGAGCCATTACACACCGTCATTCCCTCCTCAAAACTTTTCGGCATTAAAAGCTGAGCTTTCGGAAGAATGGGATTTCTTAACGCGAGCATTTTTCGATACCCTTATAAAAAGAATGACAGTTCGTCTTGAAGTTTGTACAACACGGCACAATAGCTATATTCTATCTCAGACGGACATTCCTGAGATACAATGCATTATTATTTGACCATTTAATATTACATCTGTGCCTCTCAAACTTTAAACACTTGCGACCCAGTTTTCAATCATAATTTTCATTGCGTCCCCCTCCATACAATAACATTGTATTGAATTCAATAATGTACTTTGACGCTAAAGCTGCAATACAGCTTTAATTATAAACCATACAAATTATAAAGATAAGTATTAAATTTTGTCTATGACAAACCCGTGGAAATTTTTAGTAATTGTTAAACTTGTTCTTAACTTAGTATTGATAAACTAATTGTCAAATACATTATGCAGTCTGATACATTTATTGCTGTTGTTGTTTCTTAAGCCACCTGATCTCGACTGCGTCAGATTCAGGCCCACGAAATTCATCATGGCAAGGAGCTAGATGTACGCCTGTCGTTGGCCGTAGCCTTGAGCACCATTCAGGTGACTGTACGTTTTGGCTTGATTCCCCACTATTTTGAGGGAGAACATCCTGGGCTACATTAATAAGTATATTATATCACTGTAAATGTGTATTTTATTTTTATTATGTCAGAATGTATTTTGTTTTATTTCCTTATTTAAATTTATATTTTTTAAATAATCTTTTATTTTTTACTTTTCAATATGCTCGTGCCCCCTACATAGGGTTAGGATGGCCTCCAAAGGGGGAACGCCCTACAGTTTGAGAAACGCTGTATTACATTTATGTTAAATAAAAATTAATCTCTTTTCCATATTGAGTTATTGCTACATACTCTTTATCCCACAGTAATATATTTTTTTTGTTATATTCCATTGCAATAAAATTAATATTTCTCAAATTACCACAGTTTGTGTTTCTGGTTTTAATTTTAAACACAAGAATGCTACAAAACTGGAGAAAGTAGATTATCTATTCTTATAAATACATTTTCTATAGCACTTAAAAATAAAATAAAATTTTGTAATAAAAATTTAAAAAATCATGCAGATAAAAATAAATAAATAAGTATATATTTAACAACGCTGTTTTTCTTTATTCTAAACGATATTTATAGGAATTGTAACTAAAATGTGCTTCCTTTTTTGAGACAGCGTAACATAAGCAAGTTAAGGGGACACAATACGATTCAATTGACAAAAATCGGTCAAAAAATCAAATTAAAATTTTTTTAGCTTTAATTATTATTTATATACTTTTCTATAACCTGACAAAATTTGAAAGCTCTAAACTCAAGAAACACAGAATTATGATAGCTTTTGCTTTCGTTTTTTTATTCACATCCCTATGGCAAATCAAAACTTTAAACTTACTTATCTCGAAAGATAAAATAACTAGTTTGTCTTCATTTAAAATGCTAAGGCTTTTTTTCTATTGTGCCTAAAGCTTTGAATTTTTTTTTAACTATTGCTAATAGTACATGTAACAAAAGTTGGTATGCATTTTTTAATCAAAGCAGTACTTAATTTTTTTAAAATAATTGAACTCATAATTTGTACATTTCTTAAGGAATTTTCAATAAGCATTCATAAAAAGAAGTATTGCACAAAAACCAATCATGTCATCGCAAAACCCATATCAACTTTTGTGTATGCATAGATTGATGTACTTGTAAATCAAATTTTATGCGTGTATGTAAGCTTTTGTAGGAGGAGTAGCAATTTAAAATCACTTCACAAATTTTAAGTTTTTTCCTTAAAAAATTAAATGGCTACCTTTTTATGAAATTTTGAGCACAAAATCTGTTTAACATAGTATACACACATAGGAAACAACCAAAAAATTTTTTGAAAATCCTTAAATTAAAATTTTTGCTTAATTCGAACTTAAATCGAACCATGTCCTCTTAAAAAGATGTAAAAGGAATCAAAATATTTTTCTACCGATATAGAAATTAGTTTGTCCACAATCGTACTTTTATAAACATTAAAAGTAAAATAATTATGTCGCATAACATATAAATATTAAACAATAATACAAAATTCTTTTTCACTTGGGTCCACCCTGAGTGGCCAGAAGCATTCCGTAAGTCACAAGCGTACCCATTGCACTAAAGATAAGGGATCGTTTGACTTTGTACACTTTCCACAAAGTGAGTGAAACATCTTTCGTGCATTCACTCCGAATCATCCCTTTTAAATTAGTAGAATATTGAGGGATTTTCCAGGGCAACGATTGTATGGTTTCTTTCGCTGTGAAAAAAGCGCTGTTAGTAGACGAGGCAGGCAATATTATCATACATACTGATACAAGGAACCAGATTTCCCCAAAGAAAGCTTGTAAGTAATCACCGGGGACGTATATTAGCTCGAAATTTATGAAGAATAATCCCAACAAGCCACTTAACACAATGACGAACGCTGAGAAACTCAAATAATCATCCAGAGATTTCATGATACGGGTAAGCTTTAGATAACTTTGAATCAAAAGCACATAAGGGCAGTTTTTACTTAAATGTCCCATCTTTTCCTCGATTCTATTAAAAAGAAATTTTACATAAAAACATACAAATCCATAATATCCTGTCAATGAAATAAATATTACTGAACCCGTGACTGGAATTGCAATCACACTAATTTCAGGAAAAAGCACAAAATATTGCTTTAATTTCGGGAAATTATGATCAGAATTTTCGATTAAACTTCGATATATTTCATATTCATTCGAGAAACTGTACAATGAAATATAGCTTATGAACGTTACAGTCATGACAAAACAATAAGCAAAGATTGACATCTGGAGTTTTCGTTCATTTTGATAGCATTGCAGCATTAGGGAGCATTTCCAAATTTTCATCAATATTACACGGATTTGTTTACGAGATCGCCTTGTTTGTTCGTTTATAATAAATTGAAGTAAGACAAGAATAAGAATAACAACTGGTCTTTTCTTTTCCGGGGATAATACTACAGAAAATGCTTGAGTTACTATCCCTAAACACTGCAGAAATACGAATAAATATCTCGGGGATTCCCAAATAAAGCGATGGAAGCGAGTGTGTTTTACAAATCTTCTATTGGAATATGATTCCAATCCAGTAATGTGAAAAAGAAGTAAAACTGGCTGGAAAGATTTTTCTATCCTATTTATTTGCTTTCTCATGATATTAATTTATAATTGTATTTAATAATTTGAAAATAATTATTCAACTGTCTCTATATTTCCTTATTCTTAGTTGAATACTTTCTAATTATGGAAGTAGAATAATAGTTGTTTTTATAATTTTTCTCAATGTCGGATTCTTGTACATATTGTTTTCTATTTAGAAGGATTTCAGATTTTTCCTTATCAGAAGATGTAATAAGCTTTCAAAAAATTTAAACTATTTCCATATGTTTAATTTTTTTTTTTTTTTTTTTTTGTCCATAAAGAGATAAAAATAGTTTCCGCTTCTTCCACAAATTTTCTTTTTTCATCCAAATTTAGCCATGGATAATATTTTTTCTTTATACTTCTTTCATAATGCAAGCCATTTTTTTCATTAACGTTTATTCACTTTTCATCATTTTCGAAAGAGCTAAGTAACAGGAATTTATTCAATTTTCCATTTGCGGATTTCGATTCATTCTCATAATGCAAGAGAAGGATAATTTCCTTGAATTCGTTTGGTCAACATTCAGTGGTACAAAGAAATATTAATGAGAGGGAATAGTTTGAGTTTTCAACTTATACGTTTCTTTATCTTTTTTTAAAATTTTTTAATTTCCTCGTGAATCTATTTCTATTGAGTATTCATTAATGTATTGATAGACTCGTGTGCACATACCTCTTTAACGTCATTTCTCTTTGTAAATTAAAACACATGTTTTCTTTTGTACAAATAATGTGAAATCTATTGTTGAGATATCGATCCTACATAAATTAGCCATCTTTGTTCGAGAGCTATTAGCATGAAAGTAAAAGAAATTTTGAAAATATATTGATTTGGCTCGAAAATAAGGATAATGAAGATTTGTAAGATGAGCAAAAATAATAAATCGATATTGCTTTGGAGATTGCAATTCTTTTCAAATATGTACATTTAAATTTCTTTTTGTGTTTCATTGATCATTTATAAGATAAATGTAATACAAAGGAGTTTATAAGCTAATTTACTTCCAAAATACTTATAAAAATACAAACTAGTAAACTTTAGATTTTATGAGTAATGTAGAATTTAAAATTACGTATTAAAAGTTATTTATATTGCATCTAGAGTATTACAACATACTGTCGACTCTGGCTAGTTGAAACTTTCGATAATACGAACCTCTCGCTAATTCTAAGTATATGCTCAGCTCCTAGAAAAACTCCTGATATTTCTAACTAAAACAATACGTTTTGGTGCACTCAAAATTTCGAAATAAAATCCGTGGCTGGCCAGACTACAACACGCAATAATTTGAAGATATTTTATGTAACACTCGACAGTTCGAACACTCACTATTATGTAGAGACCTGTAGCAAACAGATTGGAGCTTACATGTTTTTTGTTGCATTGTCTCTACTTGTCTACCCTGTAACGTAGCCCATTTGATGACCATCTGTCTGCTACCCCTGCTTTGTGTTTCTCGGTTCCTCAGGCGAAAAGACACTTTTATTGCTTTTTTCTTGAAGTGGACAATAGACCAACCGCATCTGTTGTCAGCCGTCCATATCTTTCGTTTAACATGTAGCCTTGCTACACATGTGTTTAGAAAGGATGGTCCGTGATTGTGAAGAAGAGATGCGTAGGAGTGTGATTTTTGCGTCGGACTAACATAACGATTTATGGCTCATCTGTGTGACTTTTAGCATGTGACACCAATTAGGGAATGGGCTGAACTGAACCCTGTCTTGAAGAACCAATGGTGTTAGGGTGGCGAAACGATTTTATTTCCAATGAGGAATGGGAGAGATTTGGTGGGGTCTGAAAGAGTCCTGTTCGAGAATTACTATATGATTGTATTATTTCAATACAAGACTTAAAACTTTTGTACAATATTAAAACTGTATAATGTGTAATTTTTAAAAATATTTTAAAAACAAATGTACAATTTTTTTTTACATTGTTTAAAATTTAAATGTGTTTGGAAAAAAAATCCGGGTGTTTTTTTTCTTACCCTTTTGATAAATCGAGTTCTTGATAATTCGAAGTTTTCCATTGGTCCCTTCAACTTCGAATAATCGAGAGTCGACTGTAATGTATTTTCTGTGGTCGTGGTATTCTAGTGGTCAGAGTCACAAATTCGTGGATGGCATTGCCGAGTCGCGGGTTCGAGTCCTGATGCCACTGAAGACCCGATGTGAGAAGGAGCTGACTTACGTTAATTCTGTCGTGGATTTAAGTCCTCAAGTTAGCGAAGTGTAGAGATTAGGTTAATTTAGTGCCAGCTCAGGTGTCGTCCTCGTCACTTGGCCATAGTTCACATTATATGGTATGATCCGTCACCAATAGCCCTCATGCAGCTTCAAATGCGACAACTCTCCCTCACTCCTGGGAAGTATTGGGTGGTTTTCTTTATCTGTGAATACAATGGAATTTTTCATACCCAGCTGAGTGAGTGAGTCAATATTAACGTCGTACAGCTCAGCTACTCGACGGCTTTTGGCAACGCACCTCTTAATTTTGAACCATGGTCAAGTGACGAGGATGCCACCCCCTCTCCTAACTACCGCATCATACTAACCTGGTAGAATATATCTAAATTTCTAGTTTTTAGGTTGAAGGGCAACTACACGATCTATCGCTTCCATCATTTTCGTAAATGAGTGTGTGATTGGTGAATGAAATGTTTTATGAAGCAAGAGCCAATTTGGACTAAGGCAAATATTTTTTTAAAAAATGCTAGTTTAAAAATACATTTATATAGCTAGTAAAAGTATTTAGAATTTTCGAAATAAAGTCTTAAAATTCTCGTTTTAATCTGTCTTAAAATAATCATTAAAAGCCTAGTGGCGGAGGGGTAGCGTATTGCGTTTCGATGCCACAAGTCCGGGGCTCAAATCCCGGGCTGGGCAAGGTAGCCTCAACCTTTCATCCTTGTGTAAAAAGCATTTGAATTATGTTGTCAAGGTATAGGACTCTGGTCGGCTGAGTGGCGTGGTTGGTTTGTTGCTGGCCTTTTGTACCTAAGGTTGCTGATTCGACCTCGGCCCAAGTAGGTGGATTTTCATGATGCAGAAAATCGACAGCACCCATGTCGTATGATTATACGGTATGTAAAAGATCCTTAGAGTGTCTGTTTGGCTTGTGTGCTCTTGGAAATATTAAATCTTAATACAATTTCGCATCGTCAGAGCACAGGTGCCTCCCGTTGGAGAGGATTCTAGGCGTCAAAATTACCTGCGTCGATTAGTATCCGCCCATATGGTGCCGCACTAAAAAGAGATACCAGCTTCCGGGGAATGTACTAGGTCTGCAGTGGTAAAAAACCAATCCACCGTCCATTAGAAATAAAAGTAAGGTATAGGGCTCCCAAGTTTTACTTAACAATCATTCTATAGCAAAACAAAAGTTTTGACATACGATGATTTAACTACAAACGGAGAATGTTATTTTTTAAATTAAGCGAAAATTTTCGATTTATCTTGTTTTTCAGGTGGCTGTTGTTTTTAAATGGGCAGAGACATTAAAGAAAATTAAGAGTTTAATCCTTTATAAAGTAAATGCAATGCTCTAAATTGTACTAAAAATGCAGTGAACCGTTACAGCAAGTATTGAAAAAAATAAATGAAACATTACGTTCATTCCAAAAACGAGGTTTATGATTCAAAAGATTACATGTGTTGCGTTAGCCTTTCTTTCCTTCTTTTTTTTTTTTTATCGCGTTGATTAAAATAGAGAAATTCAAAAGATATTCACAGAATCACGAAACAATAGTTTTTTCATTCTAATAATGATTGCCAAAAAGAAATTATTTTTAGGCAATATAATTCAAACACACACACATTGGCAACTGATATAACCAAATGATTTTTTAATTATTGAAGTAATGAAAGCGTATATTTTTAAGTAAGAAGCTTTCCTTTCTTCTCGGATAATTGAAAATATAATGGCTTTTAACTTTATATGCATAAAAAATATTGCTTTAAGTTTTATTCATAAAAAGAAAAGTAAAATATTCAGTCTTATATAATACAGGTTGCATAGTTTTCTAACATATTTTTGCGTTAGGATCAGCACTTTTTTTTTACTTCTTAAGAAAAAAAAAAGATTTATTTGCTCCATTTTATAACAAGCGTTAAAAGAAAAAAAAAATGGTAGTTTAGCAGAGATAGTTGAAAGATGGTAGGTCATTCATATAGATCAATATATCGATTTCCAATAAAATATGCCAGTCATGCAGAGTTGTGAAAAAATTTTATAATTTGCATTTCACAGTTTTTAATTTAAGAGGTTTTGTTATGATAATTTTGGTGTGTACAGCGATTACAAAATGATGTTTAACTTTTTGTTTAATTCTATTGCTGTCTGGATGTATTTATCTCAAAAAGGCAGAGCTCACACACGCTGGGTTTTAAAGAATACATCATAGTGTAACATATTATGTGTATAAAAATGAACGACAATTTAAAACTCAATTAAAAGAAACGAAAGGTTATAGAAATGTACAGTTTACTGCGTTCTGTTTTGGTCATCACAGGGAATTTATCCTCCCTAAGTTTCGAAATTAGTTACTAATGCGGTGCCCGTTAACACTTAATTTCATTTTAGTAAATTATCCTAATACCCAGATTCGCCTATCAAACTTCTAGTCCGCATTACAAGTGAGTTAAGCTATTCTAATCAAATTCAAAGATAACACTACTCAAATTGAACATTCTCCAATTAAAATTAAAATAATTTAGTTTATTATAACACAAGTTTAAAATATTACATTACAAATTTAAGCATTAAAATAAACTAGAGTAAAAATCGAGAAACATTGAATGATAATTAAGAATTCATTTTTCACTTATCTGAAACGGAGGTGAGGGATGGAGGGCGGCTCTAACCGATTTCCGATTCTTTATCTACAGCATCTGCAAATAGAAAAAGGGTTTCTCTCTCGAAAACTATCGTGCACCGCCTTTTGACGGAGAACTCATTGCTCCCAATGTGCTTACGCGCACTTTTCTGCAAAACCCCTTATTGGTCAGTCCCTAGGAGCAAAGTTACAATTTCAATTAAATTTATGAGGTTATTCACCCTTGAGTACCAGCGACAGCACCCCAGTCTAAAGAATTTCAACAACATCCTGTAAACAAGGGAAACACACAAAATTACGAAAAGTCGGGGACCATCCCCATTGCCAGCCTCCCATCATTACCAACTTCGTCAACAGGTAACGCTTCTGACTGGGAAAAACAATAGAAAAATGTTTTTTGTCTGATTAGTCAGACACATTCTGCATTGTGGAGTGTTCCAACGAGAAAACTATTCTCAAAACATGTCAGAATGCTGATGTATATCTAAGATAATAGACATTAAAACATTTTTTTTAGTTTCTCCAGTCAAAAACGTCATTTGTTGACGAACTTTGAAACTGAGTTGGAAACTTGGTGAGAATAAATTCCCTGGTTACCAAAGCAGAATGCTGCAGACTGTACATTTCTATCGCCATCTGTTCTTTTGTAATAGATTTTTCAGATCTTCGGTCATTTGGGGGACACCTACACGACAGTAGTATAACACAGAATAACATTCCAAGCCAAAAATAAATGTAAATTTAGTCTTCGTGAAACTAGACTGAATTAGAAACTTCGTGAAATTAGACTTATACAAGCTTTAAACAAACAGTATCTATTTTATAAAAAAAAACATATCATTCAATACATAACGTTGAGAATTGGAAAATGTATAAAATTTTCCATCCAAATAAAAAAAAAAAGAATAAGCAGATTTGAGTTTTTCTAAAATGGTTTCAAAAAAGTAATTGTTAGAAAATAACTGATAAAAATTAAAATGTTCTTCTGACCATTCCCTCTTAAAAGTAATCAGAATAATACCTTATCTTTTCCGTTTCATCGCAATCAAAAAGTTCTCTCTCAGCCATTCAAAAAGTATAGACAACAAAAAGTTTCTAAATGAATTAAAGAAAATCTATAATATAATTATAGATTTGAATAATTCTCACCAAATGATCACAAATTTACCATAAATGACTGAATGCGTGCAAGCACTTTAATAAGCTTAATAGTGAAAATTATCTACTCGGAGAGATAAAACGAATTACCTTACTCATACCTTCGCAGATTCGTTATATATATATATATTGTTACGTAGATCGGGGTTCGAGGATTTTATGCAAAATCAGTCATAAATAACAAGGCAATTCTTCAAGAGCGATGAGTATTTATTGTCTGAAATCAATCCTTGAAATACATAATTCAACTGCAAAATTCACAGAATAAATAACAGAAGGATTTCACACCTTCAACAGCACTCAGACACAATAAGCAGTGTCTAAAATACACGTATGTAAATGACTATTCACAAGCACAGCCGAGCTAATCAAGTTCAAGGCAAGTCTATTAATCGCTAATCAAAACAATGCTCACTACTCGCTGGTTGAAATCACACTCGCTACTTGCTGGCTGAAACCAGACTCGCTACTCGCTGGCTGAAACCAGACTGACTCTTGCGGCTAGTATCACTCTATTTATAGCCGGGACCGAAATTTCTGGAAAGATGCGCTCGCGCCACAGATCGTGAAATTAGTGGATTTCTCTACTAATTTCTAGAAGAATCCAGAGGGTCCCGAACTCGCCAACATGGTCTCCAAAGTCGCCAAATCGTTCGCCAAAAATGATGCCAACTTGGCTCTATTGCCAATATTTCGCCAAGTTCCCATTGAATCACCATTATAACGTAAGGGATGGCGTTGCTTGAGAATATTACAATTTTAACATGAAATAAATATAGCATAGAGTAATATAAAGGCATTGCACATCCAAATACAGATTATTTACATAATTTTATACAAAATTCGTAACATTGCCCCCTCCTCAAAGACTGCACGTCCCGGGCAGTACAATCCCTGAGTAAGAGGCATCTATTTACAGACATAACCTATTCACATAATAATCAAATACTCAACAGCAAAAAGTAAATAAATTTAAAATACAAACATAAATTACAACGCTAAAATAAAACTAAGAAATTAGAAAAGTGTTAAATAAATCACATTATTTACAAAATAATTAGTGACCATGGTCTGAACTTAGGGGCCTTAATCTCCTTGACCAAGGTAAGGGGCTAGCCTATTATAATGTATTACCTTCGGTTTTGTGGGTGGTGATTTCTGTATCCGAACCACAACGTCATTCAGTCTTTTTAGGACTGTGTAAGGACCTTCCCAGTTGGTCTGCAGCTTCGGAGAGAGTCCTTTGCGACGTTTCGGATTCCATAACCACACTTTGTCGCCTTCATGGAAGTCTTGTCCGGTTGCTCTTGCGTCGTATCGGGTCTTCATCTTCTCTGAAGCCATGCCGATTCTTTCCCTAGCCAAATGATGCATTTCCTCCATCCGTGCCTGGAGTTTCTCGACATACTCCGCAGGTGCCAAAGGAGCATCTGGTGGACGGCTGATCAAAAGATCTGCAGGCAAACGAAGATCACGTCCGAAGAGCATCTGGGATGGGGAATAGCCAGTGGTCTCGTGGACGGCACTCCTGTAGGCAAGCAGGAAAAGAGGCAGTTTCTGGTCCCAGTGCTGTTGATTACTGGATTCCAGGACAGAGAGAGGCTGTTCAGGATGGTCCGATTGAACCTCTACCATGCCGTCAGACTGAGGATGTAAAGCTGTTGTCCGGGTTTTGTCAATGCCGAGTATCTCACACAGTCTCTTGCAAACTGCAGAATCGAAGTTCCTTCCCTGATCGGAGTGCAGTTGTAGAGGAACTCCGTATCTTGAGATCCAGTGTTGAACTAGAGCCTCTGCAACAGTCGGGGAATCTTGGTCGGATATAGGACAGGCTTCAGGCCACTTTGTGAAATAGTCCATGACAACCAGGATGTTGTTGTTGTCATCTGATGATCTCGAAAGTGGGCCTAAAATGTCGAAAGCTATTCGTTCGAAAGGCGCTTCCACATTATACAACTGGAGTCGTCCTCTAGTGCGTTTTCTCGGACCTTTACGTGCAGCACAGAGATCACATGTGCGACACCACTTCTCAACGTCACTCCGCACATTGTTCCAGTAGAAGCGCTCTCGGACTTTTTGTAAGGTCTTCATAACACCAAAATGACCACCAGTTGGACTGCCATGGAGTTCACTTTGGACTGTCGATATTCTTGTCTTCGGGAGTATTAATTGCCACCTGAATGCTTTTCCGTCGTCAGACTCCCATTTTCGATATAAAACACCATTTCTCAGGTGCAGAGAGTCCCAAAGAGCCCAGTAACGCTTCGTTGTAGGATAGAAAGAGGCGATGTCTTGCCAGCTGGGCTTTTCATCAGATGACTCTTTGAATTCTATTACTGGTTTAATTTCAGGATCATCCAGTTGATCTTTTCGGATGCTCTCCATCATTCCACGGTTTCAATTCCGATGTTGATGGCGTTGTAACTTGGCGGATTACTGGATCCATTACGCCAAATTTCTCTTCGACTCTCGAGCAGTATTTACTATTATCTGGTCTTCTCAGAGAGATGTCTTCATTTCCCTTTTCTGATCCTTTTCGGTTTCTACACACTTTCTTAGGCTCGATTACACTTGCAGGGTGAGGATCTTCCTGATTTACTCGAAGGCAGTTACTTCTTAGATGCCCTGCTCCCCACCCCAGACTTGGCTGCAATCTTCCTGATTTTTCGAGGCACTACTTCTGATGTGCCCTGCTCCACCACACCCATAGCATGTGATGCTACGTCTCCTCTGTTTCTGACGTTGGGCCATTAAATCTCGAATTTCCTCTTTGAATTTTTTTTCTCATTCATCCGTGGAGATTCACTGGATGCATCTGCATTCACTCTAACCTCTCGGATACAATGGCGGTCCCTGGGACTGGTTACAGTGGTGGCCTCCAATTTCAGGGCTTATAACAGGGCAGATTTTAGATCTTGAACATCTGCCATTCTTATAGCCCTCTGCATTTCTTCATCTTTCAGTCCGTCCACGAAATACTCGAGGGAAATCATTTCTCGCACATTTGCTGAGAAATCTGAGAAAGCTAAGTTGGCGAGCCTTTTTATTTCGAAGGCATACTCTTGCAAGCTTTCTCCGGTTTTCTGGACTCTTGTTTTCAACCGCAGGCGAGCGTAGTCTTTGGAGCATTTCTGTCTGAACCGAAGATCCAGAGCATTATAGAGGGAGTTCAAATTTAGCAGCTCTGTGTCGGGAAGAGTCAGCAGTATTTCAGCCGCTTCTCCTCTGAGGGATGCTGCTAGTTGACACGCCTTAACCCTTACAGTCCATCAGTTAGCATCAGAAATAATAGAAAATTGAGTCTTATACACCTCCCAGTTGGTTCTTCCGTCATAGGTGGACAGTTTCACCGACACTGAAGAGGCAGGCACAGATACTGGAGAAGCAGGCACAGGCACTGGAGAGGAAGGCACAAACTTGCTTTCGTTCGTCATATTCCCGCAAGCAAGAAGCTTCTTTTCTAAATCTTCTACTCGCTGTGATACGGGGTTAAAATTCCCAGCTACTTCTTCAACTCTTCCTTCAACTTGCTCTTTAACTCTTTCTATTTCTTCCTCTACTTTCTTTTCTATCTTCTCTTCAACTACTGCGATCTTTTCTTCCATTTTTACAGCTATTCTCTCTTCCACACTATCGATTTTCTTTTCTAGAGTATCTCTCAGCTCTTCTTGACCTTTCTTGGTCTCCTCTTGAATCTTCTGCACATTTTCCAGACCTTTCTGCATTTCTTGTTTAGTCTCTTCTTGGCTTTTCTGCATATCTTCCAGACCTTTCTGCATTTCTTGTTGTCCTTTCTCCATTTTCTCTCTAGTCTCTTCTTGACTTTTCTGCATTTCTTGTTGGCCTTTCTCCATTCTATTTTTTAACTCATTCTTTGTCTCTTCTTGGCTTCTTTCAACATTTCCAATGCTGCTTTTCAAGGCATTGATGCTTCCATCAGAGCTTCATTTGCTCATCCATCTCTCTTGTTATTGGCATAAAATACACTTCTGACACTAAATTGTTACGTAGATCGGGTTCGAGGATTTTTTGCAAAATCAGTCATAAATAATAAGGCAATTCTTCAAGAGCGATTAGTATTTATTGTCTGAAATCAATCTTTGAAATACATGATTCAACTGCAAAATTCACAGAATAAATAACAGAAGGATTTCACACCTTCAACAGCACTCAGACACAATAACAGTGTCTAAAATACACGTATGTAAATGACTATTCACAAGCACAGCCGAGCTAATCAAGTTCAAGGCAAGTCTACTAATCACTAATCAAAACAATGCTCACTACTCGCTGGTTAAAATCACACTCGCTACTTGCTGGCTGAAACCAGACTCGCTACTCGCTGGCTGAAACCAGACTGACTCTTGCGGCGAGTATCACTCTATTTATAGCCGGACCGAAATTTCTGGAAAGATGCGCTCGCGCCACAGATCGTGAAATTAGTGGATTTCTCTACTAATTTCTAGAAGAATCCAGAGAGTCCGAACTCGCCAACATGGTCGCCAAAGTCACCAAATTGGTCGCCAAAGTCGCCAACTTGGTCACCAAAAATGATGCCAACTTGGCTCTATTGCCAATATTTCGCCAAGTTCCCATTGAATTGCCATTATTACGTAAGGATGGCGTTGCTTGTGAATATTACAATTTTAACATGAAATAAATATAGCATAGCATTGCACATCCAAATACAAATTATTTACATTATTTTATACAAAATTCGTAACAATATATATATATAGTGTCATAAAATGAAAAAAATACACAGTATAATAAAATTGATAGTACTAAATTATACCACTAACAAAACTAGAAGATTTATACCAGATTTCAAGAAACACAATATAAAAATGATGGAAAAGTATATTGTACTAGAATTAAATAAGCGAATGTATAGCATGAAACAGAGTTAGAACTTTAAAATGTAGGAAACCAGAAGAGTCAATGGACTAAAATGAAGACCTATTATGATTTCTAAAGCTGTTGCTGAATTAGGACCAGCAAAATTAGGGTTAAATATATTTTACGGATCCAACACTTCCCCGTTCAGCAGAAATTTTATACATAATAGCAAAACATAACGAAATTGAAAAGTTAGGCCTAAAACCAACCACTTGTAATTTGCAACCAACAAAAAAATAAAATTAAATTAATATAAAATATGAAAGGAAATGAAATTTTAACAAGATAAAAATAAATATTGGAAAAAAAACTTACGTGAACAGGTGCAATTCACAAAAAAGCGAAAAAAAGGCCATACCTTCGAAAGCAACCACGCTAAATGATGTTAAAATATACGTGTTAAGTTGGTAAAACCAGAAACAAAAATTAGTGGCGCCACCTAGATAGTTTTAATGTAATTAAACTAATCAAACAAAAACCAATTGAAATTAATAAAAAACAGAAGGAGAAAAAAACAGAGAAAAATAATTAAGCATAAAAAAGAGAATTAGAGAGATGACTTAGAAATATATTTAAAAATGAATTTTTTTGGATAGTTGTATTCCAAGCAATTATTGCAGAACAGCTTATAATTATTTTGTTTAACATCAATATCTGCGACTAAATCGTTGTTTCTTTTTATAAAATTTAAGATAATATTTCTAAAAATAGATAGGTGTAGGTTACTACCCCAAAAAGGCATTTTAATAATGTTAAAATCAAAATAGTCTCTTTTATCAAAAATATTACTAATTAATATATTATTCTTAACATTTAATTGTAGGTCTAAAAAATTTGCAGACTCAGTATTATAATTGGTTTTTAATAATTTCAGATATAGTGGATAATATTTAAAACTAGGAACATAATTTACTATATTACTAAAGATGATTTAGTCATCTATGTATCTAAAAAAGTAACAAGAATCGAAACTAATGCTATCATATTCATAAAAGTGCAAATAGATATTGGCTAAACAGTTACTAGCGGACCCTCCTTGTGGAAGACCTTTAATTTGCTGATAATAAGAGTTATTGTGAAAAATATAATTTTCATTTAGTACTAGATGAATAATAGAAAGATATTTATCATAGTTAATTAGTTTATTCAAAGAATATTTGTTATAGGCAATCTTGAGAATTTTAACCGTGTCCCCAATATCTATGGAATTAAATAAATCCTCAAAGTCATAGGTGTGAATAGAGATAATTTTTTTTACCTTGCATATACTTAATGATATCTAAACTATTCTTAACTATTATCGAATTATCAATACTGTCTAATGTGGATTGAATAATATTTTGTAGCTTTCTACCTGGAAGTGTAATATAAGTTTTAAAGCCGTTCGCGTTATAGTTCTAAATTTAATAGGATTTTTATGAAATTTTGGAGTTAGGAAAATATGAGGGAATTTAATATCCGAAATGCGTAAATCTAGTTTTTTTTTATAAAAAGCAGAAATTCGATTAAAAATTTCTCTATCGCTAGAATTAGATTTTTTAAAAGCATTATTATTATGAAAATGTCTATTTAGCATATCAGCATACACCCACTTGCAAATAATAGCATAATTACCTGGAACTTTATCGACATAAACAATAAAGAAATTCGTTTGTAGTTCGACAATCTGATGCTTAATATTTTTGTAAATTAATTCACAATCAGTTTTATAGTTATTTTTCAGTAACTCTTTTAAAACATTGCATTTAAATTCATTAAAAGCTTCAATTGGAAAACTGTATTTAATTGCTAATTTAGTAATAAAATTACAAATATCTTTAGAAATTTGTTTTTTAATGGCATTATTATTATTGGAGATCATTAATCTATAGCTAGTACCTTTGGACATTATCTCCCTAAGAGTATTATCTTCAACAATATTTAAATATATATATATAACGAACTATTTTTTATTTAGATTTTGGTTTTTTCTGGCTTTTTATATGGTTAGAGTTTTATTCCTAAGCAGTTTTCCTTCCCACTCTTCTGTGCAGGCATTTTTTGGAGAAGGTTGGCTTCCCTTAATTATGTTTAAAGCTGTCTTCGGCTAATGTTAAAGAATAGAACCCAAATTCGGTATATTTTTTCAAATATAAAAGTGCCCAAACATTAATATTATATTATGTATTCACTATCCTTTAAAAAAAATCACATATTTTATCATACTACTTATTTTTTATCCAAATTGACATATTTTTTTCTTTTATAAAACGTGTTTCTCATTTTTCTCCTATATTGTAATGTTAAATGAGCTATCCCTTAACATGTTAAAAGAAAAAAATAATTACTTATGAATTATTTTGGAATTTTAAAAACACACTATATTATAAACAAATGCATGAGTTACATTCAATGTCAAAAGTTTTTATAAAAATTGAGGCATTTTTTCTGTTCTAGAATGTGATCCGCGATAAGTTCACGCTCTCGTGCATATGGCGATAATAGCCTTCTCAAATCTTAGTCGTTCCTAAGGCTTAGAGGGGGCTGTTAAGGTATCCGACTACTTGCGATAACATTTTTTTTAAAAATAGAGATGGGGATTTTTTTTTTTTTTAGATTTATTTAATACACATTTTAAGAAAAATATGCTAAAATTAAGAAGAGAAAAAGAAATTATTTTTACTAAAATGTGAAAAAATGGGTAAAAATTTATAAAGAATAACATAAACGGGGCCCATTCTGTACCAAAAGTTTGTCAACAAATCTTCAATTTTTAAATTCTGATGTGTTGCTATGTTTTTCATTTTTTAAATTACCTTCAAGTAAGAGATATTTTAATTATTACAAAAACTAGAGCACTTTATCTTAGTTATTATATGAAATTGCTAAGAAACAGTGATTATAATTGTCTGTAAATATTTTGTAATAAAACGGTGATTGATAAATCTGAAAGTTAAAACACTTCTACTATTATACAGAACTTACACAAAAAAAAATTTCAGTTAATTATTTTCAAAACTTTTTTGGCAATCGCTGTCCCCGTTTGAGTATTTTCAAAAAGACACATTTTGAGTAAAACACGTTTTAAAGTATGATGCATCTTGCTTAAAGAGTAATGGCATCTGCCTTTACTAAAACACTTGTAGTTTCTATTCTAGTGCAATGAAAATAATAAATTTGCTGTTTTTATAAAGCTAATAAGATGGCTTATAAAATAAAATCATAAAACAAATTGTCAAATTTTGGCAAAATTCACAATTTTCGGTTAGTCGGATACCTTAAGCCATTGTGGGTATCTTACTTTTGATCTATACTGTCTCGTTATATTTATATTTATTGTTTTGGTTAATTAGATTTATGACTAATGTATGATTATTAGTTGTGTGTGTTAGCAAACTCTTAACCTCGGGAAATAAGATTTTAAGGTTAAGCACAGTTTTAAAGCATCAATATTTCCCTACATTTGCCTATATCACTGGGCTATTGAAAAGAAAATAGAATTGAAAGAATTTAGTTTCAATAAAAACAAAACCCTAATGCTGTGATAATAATAAAAGTCTATATGCCATACGGAAGGGAAAAAAATCAAAGTTCAGGAGAAAAAATTGAAAAATTAGGACAGACAATATCATAACAGTAAGATCCCTTTAACGTTCATTGGTTTCACACTGAAATCACACATTAAACAGTTTTAAGAAAATCAAATTAAAATTTTTTTTATCCCACTAAGGGCTGTTTTTGAATTTTTGTTCTTTTTCTAGCAATAGATGGTAGCACTACGTCTAAATTTAACGATTGAGACCTCCTAATTAGAAAAATATTGATCTTCGAAAGCAAAGTCGAACTAGATTCTAGAAATTCAATTGCAGGGTGCATCTAACAGATGCTGAGTAACTTTGGTCAAAATAAGACTAGACGTCTTTCAAGAAAATCATTCGTTTATTCTACTGAGGACGGCATATTATCTATACAAATAAATAAAATTGAAGTGACTGTTTGTAATTTCAAATTAGCAGCTTTTTACTAAATGCATTTAAAGGTATATACGGTACTTATATCAAAAAATCAATTTTTAAAATTTTTGTCTGTCTGTCTGTTTGTTCCGGCTAATCTCGGGAACTTCTGGTCCGATTTTAAAAATTCTTTCACCAATGGAAAGCTACATTATCAGCGAGTAACATAAGATATATTTTATCTCCATATTCCTACGGGAACGGGAATTATGCGGGTAAAACGTTGACGTTGCTTACTCCCCGCCAAATTGGCGCAAAATTATGCATTTGATCAATAATGGAAAGTTTAATAAAAATTTTCTCACATTTGTAGCAAATAACTGAAGCATAGTGTAATTTAGCATCTTAACAAAAAGCAATTTTTAAATGGTTTTTTATTAAACGTCTAACGTTTGTTGCGTTACGTTTGTTAAATGTCAAACTCAAACTTTGAGAAATATCGCCAAGTTGGCTAAGAAGCTCTCTATTCCGACAATCCCAGATATTTTAATGCAAATCCCCCCCCCACTTTTTAAAGAGAGAAACGAAATAAAGTTTTAGCGAATTGCGTGCGCGTGATATTGAAAATTCTATGATAATATTAATTGACAGTTTCATAAAAAGTTTTGATTACTTTAGTAGTTTTGATTAGTTTGAATAGTTTTGAAAGTATTTATTACTTTGAATTTTTGGAATAAGTACAAAGACTACATGGCGGAAGATATTTTGCGACGAAAACCAATCAAATATGCCTTTCAATGAACACATCTACAACGAAACGCAATAAAGGTTTTCGGAATGGTTAGGAGAAAGCTACATGATTTTGGAATGATTAGCTCTAGACGTGTCGACAGAAATGGCTTCGATATTGAAATTACTTGAGAACTAAACTACAAATTCATAGCATTGCAACATCAAGTAACAGAATTTATCCCTCAATTAACTCCAGAACAAAGTCACGTTTTCCAACAAGTGTTACGCAAAATAGAATCTGGCAGTGGTGCACTCTTTTTTTTCTCGAAGCCCCTGGAGGAACCGGAAAAAAGTTTTTGCTAAACTTATTATTAATGACCATCAGAAAAACCTAGAAGATAGCAGTTGCTATGGCTTCTTCTGGTATAGCCGTGATTTTACTGACCAACGATCGTACTGCACATTCCGTTTTAAAATCATCGCTTAATCTTGCATTTGAAGATTCCCTCATCTGAAATTTCAGAAAAAATAGCTCTCAAGGCAGGATGCTTCAACAATGTAATCTTTTAGTGTGGAATGAAAGTACGATGTCTCACAAGAAAGCTATAGAAGCGTTAAATCGGACTCTTCAGGATTTACGAGATAGTACAGATATTTTAGGAGGAATGGTAGCTTTATTATATATTGGCTGGTGAATTCAAGCTTATGGGGAAAATTTGAAAAATTCAGTCTGAAAACGAATATGAGAGTGCATCTTCATAATGACGTAGATTCGGAACATTATGCAGAGACGCAATTAAAAATCAGTTATGGTTTTCGGCTGGAGGTTTTATTTTACTTTCAGAGAATTTTGTAATGTAGAAGAAAATAATGTAAATCTCATTGCTCAAATTTACCCGGGCTTGCAACAAAATTTAATTTGGGATCAGTGGTTGCGCGCAAGATCAATATTGGCGCATAACAATGACAATGTCCATAAAATCAACATTGAATATTTAAACGACGTGCGGGGAGGGGGAGAATTGAAGAAATATTTATCAATGAATACAATCATGGATAAAGAACAAAGTACTTCATATCCCACATAGTTCTTAAATTCACTTGAACTTTCGGGTGTACCCTCACGCAAACTTCAATTAAAACTAAATGCAAAATCTCGATGCTCCTCGACTATGTAAAGGAACGAGGCCTTGGATCACAAATCTGATGCAGAATATACTTGGTGCCAATATTTGAACATATGTCATGAAAAGGGATAATATTATCATATCTCGAATTCCAAGTATTCCCACTGACCTACCATTTCAATTCAAAAAAGTTCAATTTCCAGTTTTACTGTTGCTATTAACAAAGCTAACATTTCAGGTAGCAGGGGTGCATTTTGAAAAGCAATGTTTTTCCCATGGCCAACTATATGTAGCCTAATAGGTGTGTCCAATGGCCAAATCTTCACATATTTGCAACTGACGGAAGAACATGTAATATTAGTAATGTGTACAGTAGCATCTTAGAATAATATTCTGTTTTGAGTTCTTTTAAAGAGGAATTATATATTAAACGTAGATACTTTCGATTTTTAAAAATATTAATAGTTTAAGTTATTGAATATTTGTTGTTAATTATTATAATAAATTACGTTTTCAGTTTTTTTAACTAAGCTCTATTTTATAATTTTTAAATTTTATTGGTTCCTGTCAAGCAATAAAAAAATTACCATATTATAATATTTACTTTCTAATGATAATGATTTTGACTGTGACAGTTATTTAAAGACATCAACGCGAGCGGAGCCGCGGGTAAAAGCTAGTGATACATAAAAATCTAACGTTCGGCTACCGCCGAGAGCACAACCAGTTCTAAATCTGTTCGTCGGCTCGCAGACTGACGTCACAAACAACGCCGCCTAGCGGCACTTTTATTTCGCTTCAGTTTACAACAATTGACGTCTTTTTAATTTTGGTAATTTCCATTAGCTTTAAAAATAAAAAAAAAAAATTTATTTTAAATTGTAGCACGTGGTCTTACTATACCTCATTCTAATTATTAACTACAACTTTCAATCAATTTGATAAATGAACAAAAGAGTAGAAAAATGAAATAAAAATTTATGGTTTTTCACTGCGAAACCAAACTCCAGTAAGAGGTTGTTTCGCCACTTTCTTGGTTCCCGTTCTAAAGCGATTTCCCGCTTGTGGTCAACGACCTTTACATCATATGGCTTTGTAAAAAATTTATTTACTTTAAAATTATAGTGAGAAATCTTTATACTTAACTATATTTATCCACACTCCAAAATTTTTACTACTCTGTGCAAGCCTAAATGCGACCCTATATGTACGTAATATATTTAAATATTCTCTCTTTATAACTATGAATGGAAAATTTATATGTATTTTAACAATTTTTTATTAAGGAATAATAAAAATAAATTATTTTTATTTATATAGGAATGTAAATTTTTTTTGTGTGTGTATAATGTAAAATATATGTAATTTTACGTCCAAATTTGTATTAAAATTATAAAAATGCCGAAAAACTTTTAAAAAATAATTTAAAACTTTTAAAATATTTTTTTAAATTTATTTCGTTAAAATATAAATTTTTTTTCTTCTGAATAATCTTTTGGATTGGTTAGGATAAATGGGAAAAATGAACCGTTACTGTTCACTAGTTTCACAGTGAAACCATAAATTTCTCGAAATTGAAAAATGCTAATTTTTTTCTTTATATATTTATGATTACCTTCTTGTATAATAGTCATTTTTGAAATTATTTTGTTAATTTTTCAAAGGGAAAATGTAGTGAACTTTAAAGTGAAATCTTCAACTAGAACCTACTGAAACATCCTTAACAATAAAACACTGAAAGAAAATGTGGTGTTCAAAAATACCTTAAAAATTATATCATAAATTTAGCTAAGGAAACATGAAAACCCGTATAAAAATTTAAGAAATATTTTCTTGCAGGCTTGTATAATAAAAAAAATAAGTAAAAATTTTACTGAATTTAAAAATTACCAAATAAGATAGCCAGAAAAAAAAATTTAAAAAATTGTGGAGATATCAGAATAAAACTGTACATAACGGGTGAAAGGATCCCAATACCAAGAAAAAAACTATTACAGAGGTTGGGAGGAACAATATTTGTTTTAATTGTGCTTATTGTTTCAAATTCAACTTAATTGATCCTATGGAAAATTTCGATGCCCTCTATACGTTACTAGTAGGGGTAGACGCATTCCTCATTAAAATCAGATGACTTCTTACTTAATTATTTATAAAGAAATATGTGATTTTTTTAACAAACACAAAACACTTTTACAAGATCAGGTAACTTGTTATTGGTTTAATTTTGTAAAAAATTCTTCATCTGCAAATTATTTTAAAATTTCGTATAGCTGAAAAAAGCAACTAGAGAAGTTTTTCCAAATTTCAATTTTTATAAACACTTGTTTTTCACCTAAAGACAAAATACTTTTCATATCTAAACTTTTGGATGACAATGTGTAAAAACACGAAGCATAATCTCCAGAGCAACATCGATTCATAATATTCGTGCAAAAGCGAGATTATTTGCATTTTCAAATTTAGAAGACACATTGTCAAGATAATTGCTTCTTATTAATTT